>NGBS01000309.1:0-109903 GCA_002245135.1 Proteromonas lacertae | reverse complement strand
TAAACTCTTCATTCCATCTTCTTTTTTTTTTTTTTTTTCTTCTTTTCTAATTCATCGTTTTCTTTTTTCATCTTTTCTTCCATTTGTCTCTTTTGTTCTAATACCCATTTCTTTCTTAACTCTTCTTGTTGTCTCATATTCTCTTCTTCTTGAAGCATTCTTAATAACCACTAATTCTTCTTTTCTTTTCTTTTCTGCTTCTTCTTGTTTTCTCTTTCTCTCTGCTTCTTCTTGTACTTTTCTAACTCTTTCTTCTTCTTGTTGTTTTTTCTTTTTTTCTTCATCTTCTTGTTTCTTTCTCTCTGCATCTTGATGCTTAATTTTCTCTTCTATCTCTTTTTTGTTTTTCTTCATCTTTTTTAGTTATTTCAGCATTAAAATATTTCAATTCAGCATCCAGTATATCAATATCAGTAACATCAAGAAGTGTAGTATCCAGACCTTGGTGACATTGGAGGTGTAAAGGTAGGACTTTGGCTACTTAATAAATCATCAGCAGATGTTCTTGATTCAGTATCTTTCACATTATACCCACTGGTTCGTCAACAAAATCAGAATCCTTAACAATCTTTCTTTTCTTTAAATGAATTAATTCATCATCACTATCAATAACTGCTTTTGTTTTAGGTTTCTTTACAGTATCAGTTCTTCCTTTTATAAACTCTTTTAGGTTTTTGAGGTACAGTTGGTGGTGGTGGTTCTTGTTGTGGTTGTTGTTGTTGTTTTAACTGAGGTTGAATAAAAGGTTTAATCTGTTTTACATCTGGTTTTACTATACTCTTCATCTCTTCGTCACTAAAGTATAAATTCATATACTCATTTTGATCTAATGTCTCTAGATGTTTAATGGGAATTAACTTCTGATTATCAAACTTACATGAAAAGCAATAATAAACTGCTGTAGCTGACTTCTCTAATTCGATATAGTTGAATTGTGGTGGACTTTGCTTCTTCTTTGATTTTTTGCTGTCATCATAAGCCAAACTTTGAATATACATTTCGTCGCAAAATGTCTTTAAATGCTGGATGTTACGACTCACTTTCTGATAGAACTCATAAGCCTGTCCCTTTAATGGAAGCTGGGAGCATAATTCTGAATTGGTTGGTTGTTTGACTCTGTCTGCTTGGCATTTTTGATTGAATGATTGAATAATTAATTTTCTATTAAGGTAAAAAAAAGCAAAAAATAAAATACTGAAAATGAGTAAGAAAAGTGTGAATGAAAAATAAAACGGTTTTTCTTTATGTAATTTTTTAAGGGGGTACAAAAAATAACTTTCAAAAATCAAATTACGAAAAAAGTCTATATATAAAATTAAATATTTATGAATGGTTTTTGAATTTCAATCTCAGGTTTATTAATAGGAATAATTTCTATTTCTGTTTCTAATGGTTCTTCATCTTCATTATCACTAACATTTCTAGAATTTATTCTACTATTTTCAGGTGTTAAAGTAAATGGAATAGCAGAAACAATAGTAGATTTTCTTAATGCTAATTGAACAGCAGGTTCTGGCTCAGCTAATATTTCACTTAATTCTGGAGGACAGGCTTTATGATAACACCATGCACATATTCTCTTGCATTTATAAAGAACCCATAGAACTACACAACCTAATAAAATATACAGTTCTTGTTTCAAACCATTTAAAGTATCTTTCATATCACCTAACATAACTAATGATGAATTATATGGCATATTATGTGAAATTATTTATATATAAAAACGTATAGAAATATAAAAATGAATTTTAAACCAAAAGTTAATTAATTATACAGGTAGGTGATGTAGTTAGATCTACTGTAGCTACCCCCGGGATAGGACTTGTAGAACAATCTACTTTAGCAATATCTACCTTTGGTCGACCCTCGGCAGTGGAACTATTCTCTACTTTACGCTTCTTATCTTCTCCACTATTATCACTTCCTTTCTTTACTTCTTCATATCTTCTCTTCTTCTTATTTCTACACTCTGTACAAGATTTATAGAATACACCTTCACTCTTATAACCAAATTCATCATTAGCTTTCTTCTTACCACAAGTACTACATATCTGTGAATCTGGATCTAACTTTGTTATATCCTTTCTTTTTTTTAGGTTTAGATTCGCTTTGTTTTTCTTCCTTCACTTCTTCTTCTTCTTCCATTGTTATATCAATATCATCACCTGGTTGTTCACTCCATTCTGGATCATCTTCATACTCTTCAATCACAGAATACATACCATCCAACATATCCTTGAATACTTTAATAATTAATGATTTTACTTCAGACATATCATTCTCATACATTTCACCTTCTTGTAAGTGTTTTTCAATATTAGCATCTAATTCGTTTTGTATATCACTCATTTTAATTTATGTAGATTATTTCAAAAATCGCAAGAAATTTATGAATGAAAAGAATTATGTAATATTATGTTTATTTCTATTCAGCCAATCAAATAACAAAAATTCAATTAAAACCAATGATTTAAGAATTAGTTATGAAATCTTAGTCTTTCTTCAATGATGTTTTTTTCATCAATACCATAACGCTTTAACATCTTTGTTTTTCTGCGCTCTTCTTCAGGATCAACCCATTTTCTAGGGCGTATGGTTGCTTGTGCTACTCTGGTTGGTTTATGAATTGCACGCCATTCTTCATACTTTCTGTCATCCTCATCAGCTGTATCAGAAGTATACCACATTACTACTGGAGGTGGCTCAGCTACTATTCTAGCTACTTCACTTTCAATGATTGCATAGATTCTTTCAAAGTCTTCATCTTCACGCTTATTTCTATCTTCTATATTAACATTCTCGATCCAAATTCTTGACATTTTTTTGAAATTATGATTGATAAATAACAATAAGAAAAAGTTAAATGAAATTATATACAAAAAACAAAAGAAAAAATTTTAACCCATAAAATTACTCATACACTAAAATATATAAAGAAATTTAAACTCACCGCTTCCTCCAGTATAACCCGTACCAAAAACTAATTTACACTCAAATCGCTTATTCTTACCTGTAGAAGCACCTAAGAATAGTCTGGTACGGGTTACCCACCTACAGTGATATTCTTACGGTTATACATATATGAATGTCCTGTCAGAATACCACATAATCATGTACATATAATTGTGATAATAAATGATTTACTGTTATAGCTTGATCTGCATACAATCTTCCATCCTCAAATAGTTAGAGTAACAACGTCAATAAAACTGCTAAAGATTATATTGAATGAATTATTTGAAGAATCTACGATTAATCTTGAAACATTTAAAGAAATAACTTCATTCAATAGTACAATTAGAGAAGGTAATAAATGTGATATATATTATTTATATAGAATCATCAATATACAAAGTCATCAGATCATTTTTGCTTTTGCTTTTGAAGAACGTAATAATCTCAGATTTATTTCAAATATACAATTATATAATTGAATGTCTAATACTATTGATATTGATAGAAAAACAACATGAAAATAGTCCACAACCATTTCATTTTGTGGAATATTTATCATCAATATTAGATGCTGAAAAGTATTATATGATATTGATATATTCATTAATATTTGTATAGAATGCAACAATTAATAACGATATTATTAACATATTATAATTTACCATCCAATAAGAATACAGAGTATATATATATATATATAATTATGATTTATATTATTAGATTATTAATAACAAATAGTGTTTCATTATTATGTCTTTTAATTGATAGAAACAATATTTTTAGACAAGCTTTTCTTCATTTACAGTATAATCATTATATTTTATTATATTATAGAGACAATAAATCACATTATACAATTCATAATTCATTGCAATATCCATTCCAAAATCTATTGAATATACCGAATAATGTCAATATATTTTATTCGTATCTATAACTATCTAATATATCATATTAGTTCTTTCTTATTATACAAACTCTTAAAAGATAATAAATATTTCTATAATTATATCGTTTCTCAAGCAGATATTGAAATAATGTGTCTTCCATTATTAAGTATATTTTATAATTATTATTATACATTAAAAACAAAATAGAATCACTCTATCAAACATCATTTCTAAACTCCATCCAATTATATCCACTATTGTTAGTACTCCTATTACTTTCGCAAGATCCAAGTTTCAATAAGACAATACATAGTAGAATCTGTATTACATTCGTTGATTGGTATCATGAAGAGAATCTGAAAGATATTTACCTTGGTTCATTACTTTTGATCATAATATTAAAAGTAATTTCACAGAATTCAAAGCATCAGAAAGATCAATACATATTTCAAATTTGTTATGCTATTATATTCAACACTGCTTCTTATGTTGATAATATTCATTATATTACTAGTTTAAGGTTATTAGATTTATTCAAATCACTTAGTAAGATTCATCAGAAACATTATATTGTAAAATCTTCAAAAATAAATTATAATAATACTTCTGTAAATAAAATGGTTAATAGTCATAATAATAATAATAATATTTCTTCATTAACATTTCCTATTCAATCTTCTCCTCAACCACCTCAAAATCATTTATTATCATCTATGAAACATCAATACAGTAATAGCAGTAGTAAAAATAACCCTGAAAAGATAGAAGCTATTAATTCTCCATCAAATAATGATAATACTAACAATTCAATTCATAAAAATCCAACATGGAGATCAGTAATAAGTATTTCAAATATTCCTTTAAACATTCCAATACCTCCACAGCCATCACCTACTCCAATAACTCCACCAAAACTAAAATTTGAAATTTCACCATGTTCAAGTGATACAAATTTAGAGGATCTATTTCAACCAATTCAAGTAAGATTAGAGAATGAAAAGAAATCGTTTTCAAAGAAGAAATTAGGTCCAGTTGAAGATGAGAATGAAGATGATAGTAATAATGAAATGAGTAAAGAAAATGATATGAGAATTGATGCTATATTGTATGAATTAGGTTATCCTTTAAAGAATTCAAAATATAACGGATATATTATTGATAATGATAGTTCCGTTATAAAAAAAGAAACGAATATATTGACAATATATCATATTATATTGGAAAGTTTTCTTCATATTATATGTTTTGCACTTCAACAACCTCATCTTAGTAATAATATTAATTTATTGTATTTATTGTTAAGAGATAAAGATAATTTTGTAATAAGAAAGGATTTAGTAGAGTTTAAAGATATTTTAGAGATTATTATTAAGATTTTAACTCATTTTTCATTAGTATTAAGTGAGAAAGATGAGAATAAAGAAAGAGAGAAGAGTTTTGAGGAGATAATGATGATTTTGAAAGATAGTATTGTGTTGTATAGTGATAAATATAATTGTAAACCTTCTCATTATGTATTTGAAGAATTGGATAATGGTGATTCAATGTTTCTTATAGAAATTATTGATTTAATAGAGAAGAATGTTTTGTTTAAAGCTGATGTTTTGAGTTTGTAAGATTAGAGAGATTTTATTAATTACTTGTAGTTATATTTTAGTTATTTTTTAGATTGATAAAAAAGAAAGAAAAATAAAGAAAATTTAATGTTTGTTATTACTTAAATCACTTTCAATTTCTTTCTGTAAAATCATCTCAAATTCATAATAACCATTTCCATACATTGTATTATCTTCAATTAACTCTTTCTCAAGTAAACACTCATCTTTACCACTTTCAATATAATACACATTTGGAATACAATGACAATTGTTATTAATCATAAATTCTATATCTTTATATAACCTACTATTCTCTGGAGGTGGAATTTCAGCATCTTCTACACTTGCATCACTATATACCATTACATCTTCATAACCATCTAATACAAAGAAATGGCCTTTTCTATTACAAATATAATTATTACAATAAATACGATGAAGTCATAGCTAATCTACTTAATGGTATTATTTCAGCAGATTGATCATCCATAGCTTGATAACTATACAGTTGAGGGTAGAAATATCTCGTTAATTCATTACAACTTAAATGTTGAATAAAATATAACAAATATTGTCTTTTATCAGCTGGACAATAATTTGATAATAAATCATTCTTTAATAATGAATATATCTATAGTAATAAATAATAATATATATATATATATTCTATACAATATGAGTAATTAATAGTAAATGAGGATGGAATTGAAATTTCATATCAATCATATTTATATCATTTACATTTCTTAATGGTTTAGTTTCGTAATTGTAATGAGTGTAAAACTGTATAATCCAATTTAAGAATAACACTCTGACAGAATCAACATCTTTGATTTGATATGATTTTAATATCTATAAAATAAAGAGATAAGAAAAATAAATAAATAAATATATATTATATTATATACAGAATGAATGATATAATAAGATATAACTTTGGGATTACATTTCTTATACAATGTCATTTTATCATTAGTGATATCTCCTCTTTTTGTATAAACTCTAATTACATTTGCTGGTATATATTCAATATTATCATTACTCTTAACATAACCATAATATGACAATACCATTTGAATAACAAATGAATTATTTGTATCATAATAGAAATAATCAGAACTACCATAATTTACTTCTAAATTATAACTAATTCCATTATTTACTACAGACATATGGTATAAATTATCATATAATTTATCACTTTTCAATGAAGAACATTCTGGAAATGAAGTCACTATGGAAGGACTAGATCTTATTCTTAAGGAAGTTTTATAGCCATTATAACTACAAAACAAATGACTTAGAATGTTGGTTATTCTATTAAGATTCTCTTTTTCAATATGATAGATATTACCATTAGTTGAAGAGATTAAAGTTACCCAATTACTAAGTATATGAAGATCTTCAATAGAGTAAAACATATTGAATGTAATTCCATTGGAAACAGATGAATCAATCTATTTAATAATTGTTATTATATATTATATATTGTTATACTAAATCATCTTTGATTGTATATTCTGTTTCATGATCATATTCTTGAGTTGGAGCATCTATTATATAAATATATTCATTTAATAAAATGTATACTTTCACTTGGTAATATTGCATTAGATTCCATTTGATTTAAAAATATAAATATATTTGCACCATATATGTCTTTATTATTGGATTTAATAAAGTTAACAAGTGAATATACACATTCTCCAAGCAAAGATCTATTTAATAATAATAATAATAATAATAATAGATACTTATCTCCTTTGATTGGACAAAGTGATTGAATTATTGATTTTATCTTTTCTTTATTATCTTTTATTGGTAATGCAAATCGGTTTAATTTTATCACATCATTCCAATTAATTATATTGTTTTTAGATAACATATACAATTTCCATGGTTTATAATTACTATTTCCATTCAAATACTATATAGAAATAATGATATAAGTAAATAAAGATATACAACAACTCGTGGTATTTTCTGAGATAAATCATACAATCCAATTCTTACTCCAATTGTAATTAAACAAAATGATCCATAATCAGGTAAATGGGATAATGATTCAATGATATTTGATTGAAGGTTTGAGAAATACTCATCTGTTCCACTTAAATCAATAACAAATGTGTATAGTACCTTTGGTGGATCATTATCATCGTGTGTTTTGTCTTGTAATATGTATTCAACGTATTGCTCGGTACATTCGTATGTCTTTTTTCTTTCTAATTGATCGCGAAACCTTGGATCTGACGGAAAAGAAGCATATTCACTACATAATGGACATCTCCAACTATTTATAGAATAAAAACTAAATATACGTATTAAATGATTCGTTAATATATGGGTTATAATATCCAAAACAGTTTGGACATCTAAAAATATCATCAAATTGGGAATAATTGTATATCTAATAATTAATATTATTTTATATACTCTTTTTGGAGTAGGTCCTACAAATGGTTGTATAACTCCACCTAATGGAACAGCACAATCAGCTCTAATAGATTCTAATTATGCATCAGTGCAAAATATACCTGATGAAGGCAAAGCTTGTGTTGTTAATATTATTGGAAGATCCATTTATAAGAAGAAAATTAAAATTAAAATTCTCTCAATAATTGGGTGTTTCAAAATAGTGTGTTGTTTTCCGTTAAAAATAAATTCCCCAAAATACTAAACTTCGCAATAATTAATATATTATATAATTTTTATGAATTTAATAATGTATTTTATGTTTTTATATACCTACTTTAACCTTTAGCACTACTTCTGGCACTATTCATATTGTTTGTGGTCATTTTTCTTCTGGCTGTACTACAGGATGATATCATAGTCACTTCATCATAAAATTTGTCAGGGAATGATATAGTACATAAAGCAATTCCTCCATATTTCAACATATCAGGAGAAACAGTAAATGCACCTCTTGAAGCAGCTTTTCTTAACATCTTACTTCTTTCTTTGTTTGATTTACTTCCTGTCAAAGAAGATGAACCATAAGTTGTAGATCTCTCCACTGCATAGACATACAAAAACTTAGATGAAAACTGTAACAGCAATACAGCAAATGAACCTAATGAAATACCAAATGATCTAATTATAACCAATGTTCCTGGTTCAGACTCTAATAAATAATTCAATGGTATTTCTAATATACCAAGAATCACTATGAAATTATATAAATATATAATAAACAATACTTATAAAACCAATAGTTGACATTAAAGACATTGATTCATTGAATTCTGCAGAAGCATTTCTCACACCCCAAGCTAATTTAGCTCCCCAAATGAATAACAATATTACTGCTACTAATTCAATCACTCTATTTTAATAATAAACTAAAATAATAAATATATACACAAAATAAGTAGTTGAAGTACATTCTCGAATATAAATATCTTTCAGGAAAGTACTATAACCACTACTAAACACTTCAACAGCTTCTGATGGTTTTACTAATTGCCAGATTAACAAATATACAGCTTGAGCACCTAAAATAATACCAATCATCTTCATTAATTGACCATTTGATACTTTAACTCTCTGTAATTCTTTATTGTTAAACAATTTATGAATTCTCCAAGCTTTACAGAATAAAATACTAAATACCAAATCTAGTGCTATTGCTAAGAACCAAATTCTAAATGCACAGATTGCATCATTGGTTGGTTCATATATAAACACCAAACTACATAACGCTAATAACATTATACCACCACATGTATAATATAAAAACAAAGGACTTGCACTTTTAATAATCCTTGAATGCCTAAAGAAGAACACAAATCCTAATGTAGAAGCAGCACAAGCTACAGTCAATACTGCTAGGACAATTGATACTGTTTGAATAGCTGAGTCATATTCATATAATTCCTTCTCTTTAGCAAATGTACATTCACTTTCTGATTTGTAAGTCATTTTTGGATCTACTTGATACTGTAATCCTTGTTTTGGATAAACTTGAGATAAACTTGAATCAGTTATTCTGAATATATAAACAGACTTTAATATTTGATTTGTATTCTTTACACTAACAGTACCAGATGGACCATCTGTTGTTGTATACTTAAAACTCAATTTCACATAACCTGCAGTTGGCCATTCATCACTTGTTTGTAATTTTGCATATTCTACTGATGCTTTCCAAACATACAACGCACTATAACTATTTTCAGATATTTCAGCTAACTCTAATGCATTTTGATAAGTAGCAGTTGCTGTATATTTCAAAGCACCAGATATTGTATTCTTTACTGATTCATCGTAGGATGATACAACATATGAACCAGATAATAAAGACTTCGTAGAAGGTGATAAATCTAATGGATCATAATTCATAATTATCATTGTAACGCTTGCTCTAATGATACTATTAGATAAGAACTTTGACAAAAACAATTCATTCTCTCTTGCAACAAATAGATTAATAACTGCAACTCTTGTAGCTGTATCTAATAATTTCACCATATCTTCAACACAATTTTCTAACAAATCATTGCTAAATGGAGTGAAGAAATATGAACCAATCAATGGACAATTTATCTCTTCAGCATATTTTTGAATTAGATATAATTCTGTCTGAGAACTATTTCTAAATGATCCGACAACATATATTGATTCAATTCCTATATTACTAAAGTAATCAAAAACAGGATCTAGTTTTTGATTGATAGTTAAACCAGTATTAACAGTATTTTCATTACAAGTATATCCATCATCTCTGCCTGTAAATAAAAATACAAAATCATGTAGTTCAAGATATCTACTTACTTCATTTCTACATTCTGAAGTTAAACATCCTACAATAATATTACATTTTCCTTCTTCTAATATTTCTCTTGTTGTTTTATAAGCATCATTTATAACTACCCAATAATGAACAGCAGCTATTTTTCTACCTAAAACTCCTCCAGAATCATTTATCTCATCAACTGTCATATCTTGTAATAATGAATTATATATTTCAGTTTTACCACCAATATCTCTTTCATGTAAAAATGCTATTATTATTGGATCAGTATATACTTTTTCTTTCTTTTCAACAGCCCAATCACAAATATAACCAACTGATGTAGAATTAGTTCCATGATAAGGATTTGCTTCAAACATTGATGTTGGATGCCAATCTATTAATACACTACCATCTTCTTGAACTGTACCAGCAAATTCCATTCTTGCAACATAATTATTTTCTAATACTCTTACTTCATAACTTGGTACATCTATTTGATAATTATACATTGTACTTAATGAACTAATATCAAAACTATTGGATTTAGTGATTATTGATTTCCACACTAACACTTGAATGTATGGTATTTCCATTCCACCACTTAAATAATAATCAGCAGTTCTAATATGCACATTCTGAACAAATTGTTTACCAATATATGGAATATCACCAACTTTATTAAGATTTGGATCAATTAATTCTTCAAAGAATGTTCCTAAGAAAATATGTCCTGTCATTAACTTCTTATCCAATGTTCTTAACAGATTTACATCAATAAAAACATCAATAAATGTGTAAGCTGGGTAATATAATGATTCTTCTAAAACATATTTGTAAAATTCAGCTATATAACTTGGTCCCATGATCATATTAACTATATAACCTCCATTTGGCAAAGCTAACTTTATATTTGTAACAGCTCTTTTACCTTCATCGATATTACTAATACCATTTGTTGTAATTTGCAGGTTTTCCATCATATCATTCATATTTTCCAATATTTTCTTCACATAAGGATCAGAGTTATAAACTATATAAGTCGCTGATGACATTTCTAATAATCTTCTCAATGTAAGTCTTACTAATTCATAGGGTGGAACTCCAGCAATTATTGTATTTTCATAACATTTTTCTCCATAAGCTCTTCCTAAAAAGAATAAACCTCTATCAGTTTTTTCTAATATTGGAGCTATTTTCTCTAAAGTATCAGGTAGATTAGCACCAAATATATAACTGTATGTTGTATGAGTTACAATATCATTTATTATTTCAACATATCTTTCATCACTTGAATTTGCATCATATAATTGATAAGTAATATAATAATTCAACACTCCTCCATCTTCATTTATTTGATCTAATGCAGCAGCAAATGAATGGAATAATCTTGATCCAGTTGTAGCATCGCTTCCTTTAAGAGAAACAACAACAGCAACTGTATAAGTATTAACCTCTTTTTGTGAATCAACATTTGCATCATCAAAATCACATTTTACATATTTTCCATCTTTAAATGGCCATGCTTCTGGTAAATGTGGAGTTATAGTTGTATATACTATTTTTGCAGTTCCATCTGGTTGTATTTGAGATAAATATCCAATTCTTGCCAAGTACTGGTTTGATCCAAAATGTGTTAATCCACTTGGACTTTCAACTTCTAAAGAACGTAAATGATTTCTTAACTCATTGAAATCTAAACTGGATATTTTATTACCTTCATCATCTGTTAGATCTAACGGTAATTTATTTGCAGCCATTGCCCATAACTTAACAGATGAATATAATCTCACCATTCCATCTGATATATACTTCTCTTTATTGATTCTTTGATAAATATTAGTTTTAAATTTTTCATTCTCTTCACTCTCATAATCTTGTTCATAAAATCCAAACATTTCATATCCAGTATTGTAATATTCTTTCAATGTTCTTATCTTTTCAGCATTTCTCATAACTATTACATGAAATTGATTATTTCTATTCTGTGTTGATAATACAGTCATTAATGTGACAAAGTCATTTTTTTCACCAAAGAATAAGATGCAATTTGTATTTTCTTCATCTTCACTATATGCTCTAATCAGTCTTCTAATACCAGAAGTTGTAAATGGATATGCAATATAAGTAATTACATCAACAGATAGTTTCGCTGATTCAGATAATACAAAATTAGCAATTTCATCATCTTCTTCATTATAAAATACAAATAGTCTCAGATAGAATCTTGTATGAATCACAGCTGCAACTGGTTCATATAGTGATAAATGTTCTGTAGCTATAGCAACATTTTGATCACAAAAACCTAATTTTCTCTCTTTTGTTACAAACATTAATAATCTATTGTTAGTCAATACATCACTCTCTATTAGATAATTTGTACATACAGGATGAACAAATGTAAATATTGTTGCTACTTCACTTGATATATAATTAGAAATTGCCCTTTTACAATATTCAGTATCAGATTGCATATCCATTATATCAGCTTTTATTGTATATCCACCAACTCCACCATTAACATTAATCTCATTTATAGCAAGTTGAAAAGCATCAACTAATCCATCAGATTTATCAGATAAACTTCCTGTTAAAGCTGATGCAAACAATACTCTCTTAACAGGCACAACATATTGTGTTTTGATTTCATTATTCTTGAAACTACATTTCAAACCATAACTTAGTTTAATATTCCAACTCCAAGGTGATGGATTTTCAGTTTCATATTTAAAGTATTTAGTTTCTAGTTTACTACCATCTGCTGAATATCTTGCTACAAAGAATGGAGTAGTTGCATAATTATTCTCAGTCATGGTCATTACACCACTTCCTACATCCACACTTAATCCATGAATTGTTTTTCTTATTTCATCAGGATCAAAACATCCACATTTCTTTGCAGCATAATACCATAACATTGTTCCACCATAAACACTTTCTAGCATTGCTGTTGGATCTGATTCACTAGTATAATGTAATATCTTCTTTTTAAATGCTTCATTTGCTTCAGTTGGAATATCTTTATAATATCTTGACAGTTTA
Organism: Proteromonas lacertae; assembly: GCA_002245135.1. Taxonomy (NCBI): domain Eukaryota; class Bigyra; order Opalinata; family Proteromonadidae; genus Proteromonas; species Proteromonas lacertae. The sequence continues at coordinate 96,680 of NGBS01000309.1, read as the reverse complement.
TAGAGATTCTTTCTATAACTTGGTAGAATAGTATCTAGATGTTCTTCTTCTAGTAAAATATCAACAATTGCGAATTTATTAGCATCAGCTCTTATCTTTGTAATAAGTTGTAAAAATCTTGATAAATCACTACTTGTTAATGCTGTAATTATCACTCCACCGCCTGACATGTTTGCTGTTATTTCTTTCACAATATTTAGAGTAAATGTTTGTTCAGATGATACTTTGAAATTACCTATAAATGTGTATAAACCACTTGAAGCATCTTCTATTAATTCATCAAAGTGATAATCATCATAAGCCAATTCAGTAAGTAAGTACAAATTTGTATTGTAACTGGTAGATATAAAATATTCAAACAATCTATTCACAAACTGATCTGGTACTAAATTTGTATGATATAGCAATGGACTGCATTCTTGACCTAATGATATTCTTCCATAGAAATAAGGAGGAGGATTTTCCATTTTCTCTAATACACTTTTAACATATAATTTACAATCATTTGATGAACAACCGACTAAGACTTTAATATCTTTATCTGACAAAAACTCTTCAAGATGTTGCTTAAGATAGTCTAAATTAGATTGATAATTAAACATCTTTATTGTTAAATAAGTGTTATTAATTGGATCATTATCAAAATATATCTCTTTAACAGCTGCAAATACTCCATTTATTGATCTTACATCTATTTCAGTATTTTCACCAGTTGTAGAGAATATCAATCCAAGTTTAACAGTAGAATAAGTAAAAATTTTAGAAACAGATTGTCTCCAATCACATCTTTGGATTTCTGTGTCATGATATAAACAACCAAATGGATAAGATGGAACTAATTTCTGTGTTCCATATTCTATTGAAATAATTGGCTTTCCATCTTTAAACCCTTGAACATATTTAATAAAATTATTAGTATATAAAGATCCTCCTGGAGTAAATTTAACATTATCACCATTTGCAACTGAAAACTCACTATTTATGACTAAATCATGGAAATCAGCAGCTGTTGGTTCTGTAACACCAGCAAGATCATTCATTTTCTTCATTGTATCTCTGAATACTATAATTTGATCAACAGCAGTAATAGCTAATGAATTAATTTGTGGTAAAAAAGTAAATATCTTAAGAATTCTACCTTCAATTGTAGAATAAAACTGATTTGAAGTATTTCTTATAAATGTATCCCAATAATAATGTCCAATAGCATCTTCACCTACTGTATAAAGAGATAAATCATCAATATCTAATGAAACACTAATGAAATTAGGAGGTGTTAATCCATTTGCTCTCATGGCAGAAAATAATGAAAGAGCAGTCTCACCTTCTAATAGAGAAACAATTAAACCTCCTCCTAAATTCAAGTTCTTTATAATAGTAAGAACAGCAGTGATATTATCTTGTGAAGTTAATATATCTAAGTTAAATTCAATATAATGTTCATAAGCATCAAAATCCTTTTTCAAAAATTCATAAAATATAGTCGAATATACAGTATTAGAATATAATACTATAATTGTACCTTTTGACATTTTTACTATCCAAGGGAATAAAACAAGATATGATTGATAAGGTAAACCAAAATACAATCCTTTTGATAAACATTCTCTACCTTCATAATCAAATGGGAAGAACAATACCACATCTATATCTTCAGCTCCTTCTTGCATTCCTTTTCTAATTGCAGCTGTAGCACCACCACAAAATAATTTTATATCATATTCATTATTGTAATATCGCACAAGTTGTGCAACGTAAGTTGCATTATTTCCATCAGTTACAACTGTTGGCCAAATGTAATAACCATTTATTCCATTTTCATCATCATTTACCATATTTACTGCTGCATACAATGAATAATAATAAACCAATGATTTAACTCTAAACATAGGATCTTCTGAAAGAATAATTAACATTCTATACAAAGAAACTGAAGCTTTTTCACTTTCCAATTCTCTCCAATCACATCTATAATAATCCATTTGATCAAATGTTTCTCTCCAAGGATCACCACTCCATGAGCTAGTCACTGTTGAATCAGCTACAATATCACCATCTTTATTCACATGACCATAATAAATATATTGACTAAAGTGATTGGATGAATCAGCAACAATTGCTCCAATAGCTGTTTCAACAGAAGTAAGATAAGTTTGCTTCAATATTTCTTCAGTATCTAATGATGCTACATCTCTTAATACTTGTAGTATGAATGTCGTTGCTACACTATCTACTGCATTAACATAACTGGAATAACTCATAGTTGTTAAGGATCTAAAGTTTGAAAAAAAGGTTTGACTCATTCTTGATTCTGTTTGTAAGAATGAAGCATATACTTTTATTCCTTTTAACTTATCACCATTAGAATAATGAGTATGAGAAGAATCAATTAAATATAATCGATAATATTCAAACATTTCTTCATGACTACTAAATTTTGTTGGATCATATAACAAGTTTAATATAACCTCTAAGAATTTTTCCATATATAAACTACGAAGTAATACAAGTATAGGTCCACCATCTGGTAATGCTTTTTTCATAGCTATTAAACTTTCTCTTATACTAATTTCAATCTCATTTTCATCTTGTACTTCAGGAATGCCTATATCGCCAACAAATCTAGCAGGAAATGCATTAAAAATACTTTTTACTAACTTAATTCTAGATGAAATATCATCAGCTAATGAATAAATAAAGAATGGACGATCTGGTTCATTATATAGCATATGTAATCCAACTGGAATAAGAGCTTGTGCTGGTGAATTATAAACATATCTAATATATTTTGAACAATCACCACCTGCGTTAAATCCAGTATAAATAAACACCATCTTTAATGACTCAACAATACTTCTTAAATAGTCTCTATGTTTTTCATCACATCCTCCAATTATTACTTTAACTCCTCTGTTATATAAATCTAATATTGTACCAGAAGCCTCCATTTTACTGGCAGGACATTGATACACTTCTGTTGCTATTTCAGCTCCTTTTATTCCTCCATTATAGTTAGCATTTTCAATAGCTATTCTAACAATATCATAATTCATGTAAGCATTAGTTCTAGATTCAATATTCTCAAAATAGGCAATAATTATTACATTCTTTTCTTTTAAAGCTCCATTTTCACCATAACCGAAAGATACATCATAATATTGATCATTATTATCTACTGGATGATAAGGCATTGGATAAATGGGAGAAGGGAAGTAAAACTCATCAATTGTCTTACCTGTACCTAATATCCTCCTTATTCTATTGTAATGAGTAAGATAATTATTTGGTATAAGTTTCATTTTACCAATTGGAGTATCATATTCAGTTTCATACATATTCAATCTCAAACTAGTTGAATTAAGAGTAGCAGTAGCTTCAATAGCTGATTTCATCATCTGTAATGCTGTATAAAACATAAAACCATGTTTATTCATTAATTCATCAGGTAAACCTTTATACGTTTCTATCTGTTTCTTTAATGCGACATTCACTGGAGTAGTAAATAATCTGAAGTAGAATGATTCACAGAAATGACCATCATACAATGAAAAGTTTGATACTCTTGCACTTTCATAATCTTCAATAATAATTGGATGAGTTGCAGATGATAGAGTGTAATTCTGCATAAACTCATCAATATAATCACCCAGGAATGAATATAATAAAGTAGTTTTAGAAGGTATATTTAAATCAATACTTACTTTATCAGCTAATTGTTTGGCTGACAGTTTTGATGAATCATATGCATAAACTTTAATAGGTTCAACTTGTTGACTATTAGCAAATTTTTTCAAAAATAGAGCTTCAGATTTACTTTCCCTATAAATGAAATTAAACTATATCAATATATACTCTACACTATTATCATATGCAATTGCAATTGCATCAAATAACTCTGCTCCAGTATAGAAATGATAAGACAAATGTTGATGAGGTAAACGATTCATCTATTAAATAATAATAATTATTATTATATAAATACAAAGATTATATTCTTATAAACAACATTACCAGGACTTGGAGCATAAGAAAAACATAATTTATCATAATCAATTAATGTCTTATTAATAGCATTTCTTTCTGCAGTTGTAGTTGTTCCAATAAAGAATAATAAATCAGTATCATTACAGAGTGTTTTTACTATATCATTCAACTTTGTCGGATCATCATTATACTTAGTTGTTACTGTTTGTAATTTTCTTCCATTTATTCCACCATCTTGATTCAGTAATTCAACAAACATTTGAATTTCTTCATATCTTTTAGATCCAGTTTTTGTATTAATATTCCAAATTAATCCAATTTTGTATTGAGATATTGGTTGAACTGGTTTAGCTGTCAAATCTTCAAATGAGCAATCTAATGTGTTATTATGAAATACTTTTGCTTGTCTTGCAAAGTAATCTTGAATCACTTGTTCATATTCACACTTATATGGATCTATAATCTTCACAATTTGCAACAATCCTTGAGCATATCCGTTATAATATATTTCATATGGTCCAGCTGCAGGATCTTCAGTAATTTGATGATAGAAATAGGATCTGTATATTGAAGGATCATCTGATGAAAGAATTACAGAATCTGTCCATTGTTGAAATGCATTATATACCAAAGCCATTATATTTGTTAAAGGCATTGTAATATTAAACACATCTTGAAGATCTTTTCTAAATTTAGTCAAATACTGACTTATATGATTACTGTAAATATAACCATCATAATAATGAGTTATAAAGTAGATATTAGTAGCCTATAAAATAATAAGATAATTATATATATATATACATTGAATGAATATGCTGTTAATTCATTCATATTAAAGAATATTATTGTAAAATTCTCATTCTCAGATAAACTATTATCTTGAATTGCTAAAATCAATGGTTTACTGTATTTATCCTCAGCTGTTATTAATACAACACATCCATTGGCACAATCCTTTATGGCTTTAGCAATTGAAGCATTACATTCAGCAAATGAATCGTCTTTAAGATCATAATACAATATATCACTATTACCATAACCATCATTCTCAGACAAATACTTCCTTAATAATCTACTGGTTGATTCTCCATATCTATTGATTTATATATAAAAATAAGTATATATTATACACTTCATTACTTCCTATAACATATAATTTTTCATTTTCTGTGCTTTCTCTTAAATACAATGACACTAGCTTGATATAGTTCATATTAATCATATCACACTATATATATATAATATATATTAATACATAAATAACATTAGGGTCACAATGATCACCTTCAACATGACCAAGGTAAAAAACCATCAAATTAGATTCAAGTCCATTCACAATTTTTATTCTTCTTTCAACAGAAGTGTACAAAAACACTGCAGATATTGTATGATTCTCTGCTAAATCATTAATTTGCTCTATTGTAGTAGAAAGTGATATTTCTTTATCAGGATCAATAGGTAATGATATTGCTTCAATATATTTACCTCTTATAGGTTTCTATATTATATATAATATATATATATATATATATACATTTGCATTAAAATAGGCAACTAAAGAGTGTAACATCTCTCTCAATAGCTTATCATTCAATTGTAAACTGTATTCTGTGACTATTAATATCTTCAACACATCTACTTTAATTTTAGCTTGATCAGGATGTATCAAATAACACTTTTCATCGTAATATCTATCAAAATATTCATCTGGTTCAAAATCTTTATTTAATTTTATTGGATATCTCATATAAGATGTAATACCACTACCTGCACTATCTTTTTTGAATTCGTAAATAAACCAAGTACTAGCTATGTTATTATTTGGTAACAAAACAATTTTACCTCCTCCAGGATATTCATACTCTTTGTAGTATAAAAACGGTAATAAATCCAAGACACGATCTGTTCTAACCTTTTGAAGAACATCTATCAACATATTGGCAATTCCAATTCTATTTAAAAATACAAATATATATAATTAAATATAAATACACAAAAACATCTCCATCTGGATTAGCTCGATTTGCTGCTGTCAATGAATATTGTTTTAAAAATTCCTCATAATCTGAATAATTACTATACAAATGCAAAAATGAATTACCTTCTAACTTATCTGAACTAGCTCCACTTCCTAAAATTATTTCTTTTTCACTTAAACCATTCATCATAAATAACACTCTTCTCTTTTCACCATTTCCAATACTATCTAGTAATAATTTTACTTGTGCTTGTTTTCTGATTACAGCATACGTTTGTACATTTTGATCTTTGAATTCATCATCCTCTAAGTGGGTTTTGTAATATGTTATATTTGCATCTTGTAATTCACCTGGAGTTTCGTTGTATATGTTTTCTTGACCAAATATTACACCTAAGTTCTTTATTCTCTGTGGCCAGAATGCATCGAATTCATCTTGAACACCGGATAATACACCTAGATAGGAAGATGACAAAGATGTGATGAAATCAACTAATGAAATATTAACAAAAATAATAAATACTATCTTTTAGAGGAGCTACAATAGAATTTCCTGTTACAAAGTTGTGATGACAATCCCCATAATTGTATGTGTTTACACACCATATAATTTTATTTTGTTTTTCTATAAAGGTCTTTTCCATCTTCATAATATCATCAGTACATTGCACAAATACTATGTCAAAAGGATTTGACATAATCATTTGAGTTAAAGCTCCAATAAATCCACCAAGCGTTCCATCATACTTTTCACTATGTATATTTATAGTACTATCTTTATCATTCAGATATTTAGTAAATAAATCACATTGTTCCTTTTCAGAAACTGATCCATCTTTGTATAGGTAACCTAGATCAAAACAGTATGTAGAAATAATTATTAAAGTTAAAAAAGCAAACTGGTTATAGATAGAAAACATAACGCATTATATAGTATAACGGCTAAATTTTTATAATACTCTTTTTATTTTATTCCTCGTTTTCACCATTATGTTATTTTGTATTAATCCAAGATTATACATTCATTAATAATACATAAATAAAACACACAGTCGGTTAATCTAATTATGAAGAATGTTTTCTCTTAGGACAATCATTAGGAAAATGTCCTTCTTCATAGCAGTAATGACAAAATGGTATGGAATTATCTCTATAAATAACACAAAATGAAATACATATTGGGACAATCTTTAGCTAAATGACCGTACCGATGGCATCTGAAGCAAATAATCTTTCCATGCCTAAATATAATTACTTAGAAGAACAATATACTCAAATGGACAGTTTTTTGCAGTATGTCCATATCTACCACAATTGAAGCATTGTAAAGCTCCTCTACAGTATGTTTAAATGAAATATAAATATACTTTGGACAATTGTGTTGTGTATGGCCTTTTTTTCCACACAATAAACAAATCCCTTCTTCCTTAGCCATTTCTACTGATAATACTCTACATCTTTGATTTCTTATTGTTACATAAGCACCAATAACTGTAGGAGTTAGGCTTGAATCTTGAAGAGCGAATGAACAAGAAGATATTTGCCAATTTGGATTTGTTATGTAGAGTATTCTTATTGGTGATAGAATTCTAAATGCATTGGTTATTTCTACAGCACTTATATTACCAGGCAGATTGCATAGAACTAGTCTTTCATTGGGAGTTACATTCTTTGGAATTGAAGAACCTATTTCAACACAAATAACATAATTAATCAATATACGAACAGATATATATCCTTGAATTAAATCATCAAGTGGAGTTACATCTATACCCAATAATTCATACACTGATGATGGAGTGGATGTTTTGGTTGGAGCATTTACCAATATTTTATCTTCTATTTCATTTTATAACACCATTGTTGATAAAAAAATGATTATATACTTGGTTGATAATTAACAGAAAAAGAAAATGGAGTATCTTCGATAATAGTAGAAAATGCCTTCAACGATGTATTCTTTGAATATTTAATAAACCTAAAATATTTTCTTGTTTGAGAGAAAATGCGAAACATTAAAAAAAGCTTGATTATCTATCAAGCTAATTCAAAAACGTTATTTTATTTTTTTGTTTTTTCAATGTTATAAATGGCTACAACTAATGCAATAACACATACAGAGTCTGCTAGAATGCTGGGTGTTCTGGATGATACTATAGAAAACTTAACAATAGTATTAACTGATGTTCTTATGAAAACTAGTTAGGAAGAATTCCAATGGGTTGTGATTTAGGAGAATTAGCAATAAATTTGGTGGAAGAGACAAATATTCAAATAGAAAAACTTGTATTTATTGAAGTTGTTATTAATAGAGAGAATTTGAGGAAATGTTGTATAAAATAGACCAAGAGGATTGGTTTGCTGATTGGATTTTTAAACAAGTGAAACCAATAATAAGAAGTTTAGCAAGAGATTGGAGAAATGATCCTGGTGCTGCTACAGTTAATAAAGATTTAAAAGTGCAAGAATCAATACAAGAATGTATAAACTATTTGAAACAATTAAGAGATGTTTTTAATTCTCGATTATCCTCAACAGTAGAACAAGATAAAGCCTATTTACAAAACATAACAGAATTAATTGCAAGGACAACAAAAGCGGAAACAGAAAAGAAAGTCTTAATGGATGAATTTAAAGCATTTAATAAAAGAAAAGAAGAAGAAATAATAAAGTACTTTTACTCCTATATATTTTATATTTTACATAGAGCTGATCAACAAATAAGTCGATTAAAAGTATTAATAGCAGATACAAAGCAATCCTATGATTCAAAAACTGCTCAATTATTAAAAGATACTCAAAAAGAACAAGCCTCAAACCTTGCATCTCATGAAGCTAAAGAATCATTATATAATGATGAGTATAAGAAGGTAAATGACACATTAACAAAAGATAGTTTAGCACATGGAGAATTAGAATTGAAATTACGGTATATATTAAATATATTAATTATATATATATATATATATAGTAAACGAAAGAATAAAGAGATGAATGATTTGTTAGTTATTTTAGATCAATATGATAAAGACTGTAGAGAAAAAGAGGATATTATGAAAGATATAATAAAAAAACATGATGAAGAATTAATACCATTAAGAAGATTAGAGTATATATAATATATTATTTACTTAATATATATAGAGAATTATTCCACAAATTAGATTGGGATAAATCTAACTTTGATGCTGAAGAGAAACAACTGAGAGATGATCAATTAGCTGCTTATAATAAGATGAAGACGTTAGTGGATGCTGCTACTAAATACCAAGCATTATGGAGAGGTTATTGCGCTAGACAAGCTGTTGCATTGTTGAAATTGAAGTTGAAGAAGAAGAGAAAGCATAGAAAAGGAAAGAAAGGAAGTAAAAGTCCAACTCATAGACAAAGTAGTATTGCAAGAAAAACTAAAAAATAATGGACAATATTATTTATACAAAATGTTTTTTTACCTTTCAAAAAACATAACTAAATCATTAAAATTAAGTATTTACAATTTTTAACTAAAATTATGCAATTATAACACATTTATTTTTTGTTTCGTTTGTATTTACATCTTCAATCATATCATTATCTATTGAATTCTTCTTTATACTATTGGCTGTGTTATTATTACTACTTTTATGTGTCTTTATTAAATATTGAATCATATAATCATTATCACAATTATTCTCATTCAATTTGGGTATTATTGGTGGAATAATCTCTTTATTATATACATTATCCCATATCACATTATGTTTTCTAAACAACATATGATCTTTCATATTATTCTTTACAAAATTCAATCTTTCTTCCACATTTACATTCAATAACTCTCTAATTAAACCAATTGATTCACCAGACATAGTATTAGGATATATTACATTTCCACTTTTGATTCTATCATATAAATCACATTCACTATTCATTTTGTTATGAAATGGAGTTTGTCCTACTAATAATTCATAATATAAACATCCTAAACTCCAATAATCACGTTCTATACCATATTCTTCACGATTAATTACTTCAGGACTTAGATATTCTTTACTACCACATATACTATTACTTCTCACTCTATTTTCATTGTTTGGAAGAAACTTTGATAATCCAAAATCTATTATTTTAATATGTCCAAAATCATCGATTAGAATATTTTCTAATTTCAAATCTGAATAGATTATATGATTGTTATGAAGTGCTTCTAATCCTAATAAGATCTCACTCAAATAAAACACACTTTGAGCTTCTGTAAAATGTTTACAACACTGTAAGAAGTAGTATAAACTATAATTATTACAATAATCCATAATTGTATATATTTTCCCATTATTTTCACTGTTAAAACAGTAATGTATATTGATAATAAATGGATTATTGATATTTCTTAATCTATTGAAATTATCAACTGTATTTCTCTTCATCTTTTCAGTAGTTATAGTTTTTTCAATTACTTTCATAGCATAATAATAATTAGTGTTAATGTTCTGGCACAAATACACACGACCAAAGGCTCCTCTTCCTATTTCATTCATTATCTTAAAATCTGATAAACTTATAAATTCACCACCTGCAATTGACATTACATGTTTGTGTTGTTGCTTTATTATATTTCCTAATACTTCTTCAATTTCTTTCCTATTTAAATCGACAGTCTCTTTATTAAAATCATGACTATGTAGTACGAATTTCTTATATCCTTTTGTTTTAGATTCTACTGTTATACAATTACGATATTTGTTACTATAATATGAGTCGTTTATATCATCATAGCTCATTTCATTGAATTTGTGACATCTACAGGCATTTCTGTCATATTCGTAATATATTATATCATTTAACGTAACTGTTTTGATTGGTGGATTGATTGAATCATCATCTATTGAGTTTTTATATACGATCATATTGTAATTTTCATCGAATCTGACATATTGTTTGGTTACTTTTGTTAAACCTGATTTGGTTAGTAAGTATTTATTACCTATTGGACTATCACCACGAACAAGCAAAGAACGATTAGATTGAATGTTCATATCTGGTATTTCTGTTTGAAAAGTACCGTATGCTTGTAAGGGTGAATAATGGTTTGACCTACTACCAGCTAAATCAATCATAAGCTTTAAGGAAAGGATTTCTTCTTTAGAGCATCCATGAAGATGTAGAACAATTTTACTCTTATGATTTGGAACTGTAATAACTAAACAAGATGAACAATAATTTGGTTGTTCCACTCGAACATCTTTCAAGTCAATCACTCCTTTAGGATCAATATCTGTTTCAAATTTGTAATATTTTAAATATTCTAAAGCATATTATATAACAAACAATACGATTTGTTGGCAATTCAAACCATCTTGTGACTAACGAGTTTGTTACTTTCCCTCTTTTTGTTAATTTGTATTTCTTATTATTGTCATTAGCTAGATTCATATTCATTGCTGATTATTCTTCTTAAAAACGAATAACACAGGATTAAACTTTTGTATCGAAACACTGGTCAAAATAGATTTGAAATTGGTAAAATCACAAAGTCCAACACAATCAAATGCTGCTATTTATAAGCTAATTTATTCATTACACAGCATTTCTGTGATAAATACTTCATAAACCCCCTAAATATCGAAGTATTAGTAAATTGTCAAAATCATAAACACAAAATATATTTTTAAATTAAGTTTTCTTTCTTCAGAATTTCAATCACTGCATCTTGTACATTATCACAGACTATTCCAGCAGGATAATGACTATCATTCCCAGATCCTTGGAATATACCAGTTTGATTGAATATTTATTAAGTCATACCACATTTATATGTGCTTCATATTGCACGTAAAAAGGATATACTAAAACAGAAGTCCAATTCTTCCCAGCATCGTTTGCACCTTTTACATCACTCTCAGGATTATCACCAATACCATAAAATCTTTGTAACTATTAAAATTACAATAAAATAATCACAACAATACAGGTTTTTCATTAAATCCGTTCAACATATGCTCAGCATATTCATACGTGATTTTTGTTGGTTTACCATAGGTAATTACATCCAATTCATTCCCAGTGAACTGTCTAAACAGTGTCTTCAAACATATTGTAAAAGATCCAGCTGCTAATCGTGGAATTGGATAGTCAGTAGAGAATAATAAATTCTCATTAGATTGATATATAGGTATTGCTTGTTTAATACCTGGTACTATCATTATAAATATAATTTGTTAGAAATTATACAACTAACATCACCATTACATAATAAATCAATACAAACTTGTACATCAGGATGCCAATCATATGAATCTGTATAGATCATTATTGCACTGATTGATTCAGTTGAATATGGACCATATATCTCTTTATACTCGCTGAATGGATTTAAATGAGGATGTTCTTGGATATATTCTTGAGTACAACATGCTTTCTTGAAACCATATTCTTTAGCTACTTGTAGTGAATCTTCTCCACCTATTACCTATTTCACAAAATAATAAAATCTATGCTAATACTAAAACTCTAGAATCCTTGTATTTATCCACCAATCCTTTGTATGGTGTGTGACACAATAATATCTGATTATCAGAAACAGGGAAATTTAGTGATTTTGAGAGTGATTGTGCTTTCTTTGATTCTAATACACCACCACCATTAGTAACAAATATGTATGGTACACTAATATAAAATGAGATAAATAAACATACTGTTTTTCTTTCAACAGCTTCAATGACTCTACAGCACCTGGAATGACTGATTTTCCATTCATTAGCACACCACTTATATCAAATACAATTCCAAAAGATGATGTTAGCTTTTTAGCAAACGACTGCATAGAAATCAACAAAAATTAAAAATCCAAAATCAAACAGTAATCAAACCTACAGTATTATTTCTCTTTATTTTCTCTACAAACAAATACTTTTTGGTGTAAATAGTAATTAAATTTTGTTATAATATGCTATTACTTCTTTTTAAACATGTTAAATAAGAATTTAGACTTCTTCTTTTCAGATGATTTTTCTAATTCTTTTTCAACTTCTTCTGATCTAAGTTTATGTCTATGTTTATCCTTAGATTTACTGCTACTCTTTGGTTTTTCCTCTTCCTGTAGTTCTTCCTTTGGTTTATCATCTCTTGTCAATTCTTCTTTCACTACCACTTTATCATGTTTTTCTTCTTCTTCTTCAATATCTTCTTTCTCATTTCCATTATTAACGTTATCATCTTTCTTCTCATTAATTACAGCAATATCATTGGGCGAACTATCATTGGGTTTTTGTTTGAATATATTCATTGATTTGAAAAACTTAGTTCCTTTACTGAATATATCATTATTATTATTACTGTTATTTACTTTAGATTTATCCTTCACATTCATATTGTTATTTCCTCCTAAATACATCATATTTTCATCCTCTTCTTCTATTTTTTCTTTATCTTCTTTTTCCTTTTTCTCATCTATATTCTTTTGTAATACAGTCTATAACATAAAAAAATAAATATAAAAAATTATATACATAACTCTTTTTGAAATTGAAAGTTAAAATTCAATGAATATCTTGACTTAACTACAGCTACACTCTTTCCATCAACAATACTACTGCTTCCACTACTATTTCTATCACCTTTGTCATTCATAACAGTATCAGAACCACTTATTGAACTAGATTTATCACTACTCAATAACATTTCAATAGTTTGAGATTTATTACGTTTTATTTCTATATCTTTAATATTGCTTGTGAATGGTTTAAATTCTACATCTTTCCTTTTAATACTATCAAATAATTGGTAATTGAATCGTGGAAATACTCCAACTATTGGAATCTCAATTTTTACATTCTTATTTGAAATAAACGATTGTAATTGTTCAAACTTTATATCTTGCCACTTCATATAGTTTAATTTTCCAATTCAGTCTATTAATCTTCTCATATATTGTATCAATGGATTGTTTATGTTGTTCCATTGCAAGATTGTTATTACTACTGCTATTAGATCCTAAGCCAAAAAGATTGGCAATAGATGACTTTCTACCTCTTCTTTCACCATTACCATTAGTTGTAGAAGAAAAAGAAGAATTAGAATCAGAATCTTGAAAAGCAGCTAATAACGAATTCCTTCTTCTGTGAGTCTTTGTTGTTGAATTATTATTATTCTCTAAGTCATTTTCTGTTGGTTCTCTTGGTGATGGAGTAGTTGGAGTTGGTGTTGTATTTGATGTATTATTATTATTATTATTATTATTTAAAACTTCTCTAGAAAATGTAATAAAAGACTTTAAATCTGGATCAATCACTTCATTCAAATGATCTTCAATAAATGAAGTAAATGATTGAGTATCTTTCAATTGTTGCATAAATAAGAATTTAGATTTATTATTACTAATACTAGATAAATATTTATCACTATCAAATGGATATTTAGGATCATCTTTGTCTCTAATAATAAATTGCTCATAATCACCTAATAATTGTATCATTATATACAAAAACACACTTCTCACTTTATCAACCCAAAGATTCTCTTTGAAAATTTTCTGAGAATAAATAACTATTTCCTACTACTGATGATCTTTGTCTATGATGTCCAGCACCACCATGTTTGTGATGATGATGATGATGATGTGGATCTTCATCATCATCATTTCCATCTTTAGGAGTTGTAGATGTTATAGAAGATGTAGATGTATTAGTAGAAGGTGATGATAATGAATTAATATTTGAAGAAGAATGTGATGAAAATGGCGGATGATTATTATTATGAAGATTTCGATTAGATGATGGTACTAGTGGAGGTAGTGGTGAGTTAGTATTACTTGTTACACTTATAGCAGGTGGAGATGGTAATAATGATGATGATGAACCAGATGAGTGTATTGTCATTGGAGTAGTTGGTGTTATAGTAGAAGAATTTGGTGAAGTATCATTTGTTGTTGTTGTAGAGTAGTAGTAGTAGTAGTAGTAGTAGTAGTAGTAGTAGTAGTAGCTTCTTCTGTATTTGTTGTAGATGAAATCATTGATTTTGGTCTTATTCCAATTTGAAATCTCAACACTACAGGTCTTGGTAATGTCTTCAACATTTCAATTATCTTGTCGATTGGTACATTTATTACACTTTTCCCATTAATTGCTATTAATATTGAATCTGTGGTTATACTACCACATTTCTCAGCTGGACTTAATGATTTTTCATCATCACCATATTTTTCAAATCCCACTACTTGAATACATTTTACCTTTTTAGTGTCTTCTTCATGTAGAATACAGGAAGTAGTGGAGAATTTTATACCAATTTTCCCTGGTCCAAAAATCACATCAAAAATTACATAATTATTATCAATATTCTCTTCTAACACTGTTATCATTGGTTTGGGAGTACTTTCTTTAAGATTAGATATTAAAATATTAATCAATTCATTAGGTAAATGAGTTATATTCTCTTTCTTCATTGAACTAGGAATAGTAACCATATTACTGTCCAAATAAACAATAACACAATTTTCAACACATTCTGTAGCTATATCTGTATCTAAAAAACAACTATGAACACCTATACAATAAGGAAATGGACTTTCTAAACATTGAATTAACTGTAAAGGCAATAAAGATACATAGCACATTGTCCAATTAAGTGGATATAATAAGTTCAATAGACATTCACTTATTAAAGTCAAATTCTCCATTTGTTTACTATGAAATATGATTTTATGTTGTAATAATAAATGCTCATAGATTGTAATTATATTTTCTATTGATAAAATATGAAATAATGATCTATAACATTCATCATCTAAGATTGAGGATAATGATGTATCTACAGGTGGTTTTATACATTCCATTACTCTCTTTCCAATATGATATTTGATTAATATACCATCTTCAATATTTTCATTGTTGCTATACCCATTGATTAAGTTGGAAATATAACATTCCACTGGAATTTGAATGTTGTTATTTTCATCTCTTGGTGATGATAAAATATCTTTATCTTTTTCATCATCTTCGTCAGCAGTACCATCTTTTCTGTATAGTAAGGATATTGGTTTTGCACTTACCCTCCTCAAGTTGAATAAAAATTGTTGATTACTTTCTGACAAATCAATTGCGTTGCCTTCTATTGTTAGACGGTATAGTTCTCTAAGATATTGGCTGAAGAATGTGTAAAATGGATGTTGACTAATAATACATAGAGTAATTGGACTGTATAACTGTTCATAATCCTCATCTCCGTACTTTCCGTTGAATTCTTCATAAAACATCAAAGCAGTTCCATAACGCCTTGATCCACGACTAATAAAAACTTTATAAATACACAATAATACGATGAACACAGAGAGAACAAAAAGATTCGAGGTTTTCTTTCTTCTAGTGTATATTTCCCAACATCAACACCTAGAGGCATACAGAACATAGAAACTTCACTAGGAAATTCACTATCTTCCCAATCTACTTTTGGATATCGATCAACAATAGTAGCAGTGGCTGAACTGGCATTTATTTCACTGTCTATATATTGTAATATATTTTATATTATTTCATACCATTTCTATCCACACCAACCACAATAAAATAATCAGCAACTCTAAACATCTTTTTCGCTTTTTATCATACCCCCTCTCATTCAATTTCAGATATTATTGAGATTTAGTAATATTTACTCATATGTTTATTTGATTTTAAATTATGGGAGGATAAAAAATAATCATTTTTCTGAATACCTGGATTTAAGTAGAAAGTGATATAATAATACAATGTAATTATGTTCTTTTTGTTTATATTTTAATTTCTATGTTCATTAACCTATGCAATCATGAGATTTTTCAATTTTTATCATTTTAAGCCTTTATATATCGAAATTTAGGTAAATTTAATAGCGTTATTGGTCTAATGGTTAGGATTTATGCCTTCCAAGCATGAGGTCCGGGTTCGATTCCCGGGTAACGCAAATTTTTTCTATTTTTTATATCTTTTATTTGTTTATATAGAGTGTGCATAATGTGTAAAACAAGTAAATACATTGACAAAGTAATTCATTATGTAAATTTAATATTCAAACTAAGTTTGATGAAATATGGTGTTTGAAAAATAAGGGGAATCTTTCATACAACGTAAATAATATCATCCTTTATATACTGGATATATGGAAAATGAAACAGATTAATGTGGCTCAGTGGTTGAAGGTTAAACCATTTCCATTCATCCATCAGCGGTTCAACTCCCATCACATTCACTCTCCTTTCCTCCAAAATAATAATGACAATAAGTGTGATAAAACTCATAGTAACTTTAAAGCTCATTTGGATTTTTCTTGCGAAAATTGAATGTATTTATATAATTCATAATTTATAGTTATTCATAGGCTTTCATGGCTAAAAAGACAAAGCAAAGAAGAATAGATAGACTTAGCAAAGGCGAAGACTTTATACTAGTGTTGGTTAAATACTACAAAAGCGTGGATCAATATACATCCCGCTATAACTTGTTCCGCTGCAGTGACACAAAGAGAATTAACGTTCAGCGGAAAGTTCTTGCTCATATTAGTAACAACTACAATTTAACCATGCCTTATGATGCAGCATTCACAACAGAAGAATATGAGGATGGTAAGAAGTATTACCATATGAATATTAGAAAACTAGATTCATATACAGATGATATGTGGAATGGTAATAAACAATTTTCTTTAGCTGATTCTCCATCTCTCTGTTATGTTAACAGAAATAAATATATCCCCTTAAAATGAAAATTATTTAATTCTTTATGTTAATACTTTATCACAGTAATTTTGTTTGGGATATTGTGCCAAAAAATCCCCAAATTTTTTGTCACACACATTTTGTGTGAAAGTCCCTAAAACTTTTGGGAAACCCTTTTATCAAGAAAAAATCACCCAAAATAGGTGTGACAAATTTTGGGGATAATCACATTAACATAAAACACCCCTTCTATCTCTACCACTACCTATTTATCTTCACTAGATTTCATTTTCACATTCTTTTTCTAAAAATAGTTTCAACAATTAAGAATATTACTTACCATTTCCTCTTAAAATGTTTCACAAAAAACATTCATTACTTTGCAAGTGTTTTTAAGCATTATTAAGTATAATATGACTGAATTATTAAACATTTAAAAAAATAAGAATCAAGCCTTTTTCAAACTTGTAACTGATTTTTCGTTATTTTTAAAAAAGATGTTAACTAAAGAGTATATGCAAAGAAGAATAGATCAGAGGGATAAAATTCGTTTAAGACATGTGAAAGCTTTCATAGATAATAAACCTCCAAGAACTATGGATGAATCTGTTAGACTTCGAAAGAAGAAGCAAGATCTTGACAGTATGATTATATTTAATTTATACAATTTATTTATCGTGTTATAGCATTTTATTCCAGAATCGAATATGAAAATAGAGTATTATTAGATAGAGTTACTTATATAAAAACACACGATGTTCTTGATTCACATAATGACACAATGAGAAGGTTAATGCCTATCAAAACTCAACATAGGATAAAAAGAAAGAAGGTATTGAAAGAAATCACAGAACAAAACTATGCTTTACAAAGACGTATTGATACAGCAAGACCAACCATCGATGTGAAGAAAATGAAGAAAGATCACGAACATCATAAAAAAGTATTAAGTTTAATGTCTCGTTTCAAGCAAAATATACCAATCCAGAATAGAAGAAAACTATCACCAATGAAATCAAAAAGTACCAAAATTTTACACAATTATGATCGATCTGTTAATTTCTCAGCTGATGAAGAAAGGAATTATTATACAGACCATCCTAGTAGATTACCACCTTTAGAAAACAAGCGACAAACTATCAGTGAAGAAGAGCAAGAAAGATTAGTAGATGAAGCAGAAGAGAATTTAATGTTGGAAGATTATGAAAGTGAAAGAGTGGATGTTGATGTGCAAGTAGATGAAGAAGAAATAGAGAAAAGCTTAAATGATACAGACAATAACAATAATAATAACCAGGAGAATGAAGAAGAAAAAGAAAAAGAAGAATTTGAAGAGAATAATGAAGAAAAAGATGCTTTAGATATGATAAACAATAATGATGATATTCCACTAGAAGATGAAGGATGGGATAAAAATGAAGAAGAAGAAAACAAAGAAGAAGAAGAAAAAGAAGAAGAAGAAGGAAAAGTTGGTGAGAAAAAATCAGAAGTAATTACAATAGATGATGCAATAGTTGATGATTTGAATGTAGCTGAAGAAGTTAATCCATTAGAAGATTCAATCGTATTACATGCTACAGAACTGCATGAACCAGCTGATAATATAAAGCCAATCCCTGGAATAAGTGAAGAAGTAGAATATATATTGCCATCACATAATAAATATGATAATATTGAAGTGAGTGTAATTCCATCTGAATATATAGATATGAAAACTGGTGAAGTATTGTATGTAGAAGATGAAGAAGAGATTCATAATAAACAAATACCAGGAATAAGTGAAGAAATTGATTTAATACTACCTAAATATAGATATGATGAAAGAGATATAAATGATTTATACATGTTGGAAGATTCAACTGAATTTGTGATAAATGGCGAAGGAAATGAAGAAGATATTGTTGTTAAACAGCAAGAGGTGGAAAAACCACAGACACCACCATCTGTACCAGGAATTAGTGAAATTGTTGATTTAATTCTACCTTATAAGAGATATGATGATGTTCAAGTTGTATATAGTGAATCTGAATTTTATGATCCAAATGATAATAATAAAGTATATGAAGGTACTTCTGAGGAATTTGAAGTAGATTTCCCTCCTAAACAGTTTACATATGAACAACCTGTATTATCTCCTTCTGAATTAATCGATATAAAGACTGGTGAACAAATATTCCCAGAATAAATATGTGTTGTGGAAGTATTTATTATTTGTAATTTAAATCTTTCATGTCATTTTGATTTATGTGTTTATTGTGTATGAAACAACATATAATTACAATATTTACTCGTTAAATTACTTTAAAGCGATATATACAATAGCTATGAATATAATCCAAATAGATCCTAGTAATAGCGATAAATAAAGTCCATTACATATTGATTTAGGAACATTATCTTTTATTGCTTGTTTTTCTCTCATCATTCTTTCTTCTGGTTTACTCTATTAACATAAATGATAATACTTACTTTTTTAACAAGATATTTCCCTATATCTTTCCTATACTTCATTACAGGAGGACGATACACTTCTGGTTTTGGTTTTTCTTTACCTCTATTCATAAGTATTTTTAATTACTCAAAATAGAGTATCAAGCAAAAGTTTGATAATTATTTTATTAAGGAAATTCAAATTTCATCATATTGTTGAATAATAATCATATAATTGGGATTTCTTTGTAGAATTTTCATTTTATGTTGGCAAAAGGATTATCTCATCGAGTAGTTAAGGAAGATGAAAAGTTACACTTGCCTAAAATCCAGTATTCATCCTCAGATTCAGCAGCAGATAAAATGGAATCAATTTCTACACCACCTAGACCACCTCTGATTAAAGCTAACAGTTTTAATGATACATCTCCTCGTAAACCATACTTTCAATCCCCACCACAACCTCGTACATTAAATCATAGAAGAAAATTGAGGAGATCATCTTTATCGGATGAAATACCAGAAAACATTCAATTAACACCTCCAACCCATTTTCGAAATAGATCTTGTAGTCAAAACGCTCGCCAAAACATTAATTGCAATGCTTCAATGATGCTGATATATGGATGTTTAGATAATATCAATTCAAAGCTTCAAGTTGGAAATCTTTCAAAGACTATAATTGTACATGACATAATACAAAGCATAACACAAGTGAATATATTATTAAACGATAATTCAAGATTTCTATTAATGTCCAATATTACAAATAAATGTTTTGATATAGTAAGCACGATTTTTGAATCAATCAACTTTGAAACATCGAAAATAGTGAAACTAAAAGAGAATAAAATATTATCATTTTTTGACAAAGATATAGAGTTTGCTAAAGATGAAAATGAACTTATTATATCGCCAATATTTAATGATCTATGGATGAATACTAAACTGATGTTATTAAAAATAGTAAATAACTCTACTTTCTATAGTCAAATATCATTATTAGATAATCAATCAACAAAAACATTAATAAAAAGACTATATGAATTTATAACAAATTGTAATACTAATGAAGGAGATCAAATAAAAGATGTGATAGATAGTATGTATAGAAGAATATCCAACTTTAGAAAGTCTTTATTCACTGAATTATTAAATAGATTATTAGAACTGTTATATATTAAGAAAGATAAAACAAATGAAATAGAAAAAGTAGATGGATTAAACAGATTATTATCTCTTTTTGATGTGTATAAAAATATGTTATTTAAATTTGTATAGATTTACATTTCATAATGATACAATTATTGATAAAGAAACTTTAACTCGTTTATATAAAAGATATATATTACCTTTTATAAAAATATCAAATTTTAGTTCATTTTGTGATAATTTAGGGAATATATTGAATGATTACTTAAATTATGATTTTCATTATTCATTAGTAGTATGTTATATAGATTATTATTGTATGTATAGTTATTGAAATACATGAAAAATCATTGGCCAAATCAAGATGGGAATAAAACATCATTGTTCTTAGTAATTATACAAAATGCACTAGCATATTTAAATTCTATAGATCAGTTTAGTAAAGTTTATTTCATGACTTGTGTTGATATATTTATGATTTCTATTAGGTATCATCCTGTAGTTACAATTGACACATTTTATGAAATTTGTTCTATGAATTGTGTGAATGATGATAAAAGTATATTAGACAAGAAAATGTGTAAGAGGATGTTGGAAGTATTAGATTCACAAGAAAGTTTTGTGTATATATATCATATCTTATAGATTATTTATAATCTTCATAGAGTATCTAGTTGCATTCATTTTACATTACTGAGATTAACTTTGCTCAGAAAAAAGTAAATTCTTTGAGTTTAGATTATTAATTTATTGTTTTTATGAAGAAATGAAAAAATTGAACAATAATCGAAAATTAACCCGTTTCTATTATTTCAAATTTGAAATGAATAAATATCTTTCATCCATTTCTACAGCTAACGACTATACTACTCACAAAAACATTTTGAAAGAGTATATGGACAAGGAGAACCATTACAGAGAAGTATTTGCTCAACCAGATACAGATCCTGATAATGAGTGTCTAACTCATCCAGAAAACATGGCTATTCCAGTATTTGACAACTTAGAATTTTTCAAATACCGTCAATTATTTCCAGAAGAAGCAAATGAGCCAAAATTGTTCACCTTAGAAAAAAGAGCTGAAGCTGAACATATATCAGTAAATGATCATGATACATTTGTTTCTAACTTCAACATATTGACAGAAGGCATGTTTGATGATTTCGCTTGGAGTAACGTTATAGCTGCAGGTGGATGTGTTAGTGCTTGTTTATTACCAGTTCCTGAAGAATACAAAACAAAGAAAGATAAAAGAAAATACTTTCATGATACAAAATATGGAGGAATTGATGTAGATTTATTCATTTATGGTTTAGATGAAGAAAAAGCCAAGTATATTATTATATATATTATAAATAGAGAAAAAATGAGTGAAATAGCCCACTGTATCTCTGGTAATTGCTTATATCCAGTAAGATATGTTAGAACTGCCCATTCAATCACAATCGTAAATCAATATCCATTTATTAACATCCAAATCATATTAAGACTCTACAAATCAGCTCCAGAGGTAATAATGGGTTTTGATATTGATAGTTGTGCAGTTTATTATGATGGAAATGGTGTTTATTGTTTACCACGTTCACATCATGCTATTGTATCACAATACAATACAATTGATATGAGTAGAAGATCACCTACTTATGAAAGTCGATTAGCTAAATATGCAGATAGAGGATATGAAGTGTTATACTCAGAATTGAATCGTGAAAAGATTGATCCTTTAATCTATGAAAAAGGATTTGAAGAAATACAAGGATTAAGTAGATTGTTGGTGTTAGAAAGATATAAAGATCCAAGTATATATATGTTATCATTTGTATAGATGAAAGATACAATTATTTAATTCGTAAAATAATGAGTAGTGGCAAACCATTAACAAGCCAACAAACCAAAATTTTCAATAACCCAAGGATGAAAAAGAATCTATTTGGTGAAAGAATTAGTGATTATTCAACAGTATTCTTCCCTTGGGGACCTGAATGGACTGCTAAGAAAATAGCCAACTCCTTAAAGATAAAAGATTTCTTAGTTAATTCAGAATGGTTTAATCATGACAATAAGAAAGATTATCATACTCATCCATGTTTTGTAGGTAAAATAATCGAAGAAGTATTTTTAGATCAATGTGGTAAATGTCCAGAATGGCCTGAAGAGGAGAAGAATGATTTAAAAGATAAATATGTAGTTGGTGATATTCATTTCGTAGTAGATAATCCAGGATGTCAAAGTATTGGTTCATTTCATCCAATTACTGAAGGAGATTGGACTGATGGTGCTTATATAAATGAAATAACTCATGATTTTATGTTATTATGTAATGAAGGTGATATTGAAGGAATAAACAAGTTTTTAGAAGATCATAAAGATTATGATATTAATAAGGAAGACGTATTAGGTAGAAGTTGTTTGATTATTAATTCTTTTAATGGTAATTGTGATGTGTTGAAGATATTGTTGGATCATAATGTGAATATTCATTTAAGTTTAAGAGATGGAAGATCAGCATTTCATATTGCTTGTTGTTATAAGTATTGCATATATATATATATATCATTATTGTTATTCATTTGTTTATTTTATATGTTAATAGTCATATTGAGTTTTTGAAGATGTTATTAGAATATAATTCAAAATTGAATATAGATGACAAAGAGTTTTCTAAAAGAAGATATGATTTAACAATAGTGGATAAAAACTTTCAATTATCTGCAATAGAATATGCAATTATATTCGGTAGAGTTGAGTGTGTTCAATTGTTATTACAATATGGTGTTCCAGTTACATTAATGAAAAGTGCAAATCCTGAAAACAACTATTATAGTGGTAATGAAGCTGTATATCTAATAACCAATATATTATTAGGAATCAATAATATTTTGGCTAACAACTACATTTGAATATGTTCCAGATAAAGCAACAAAAATATTTGAATTGTTTGTTCAAAATGGATTTAAATGTGCTTCTTTCTTCTTATACAATATGGATAATTATTGCAGTTATGAATTAACAAAGTATAGGTTTAATTTAATATTATATATTTAGATTATTTTTACAATATGATCCTAACTGTAAGAAACTAGTTAATTTGATGAAAGGTAATTATAAAAGTGTTCCAGCAATAATGGCAATTAATGCATATAATGTTGAATTATTTAAATTATTGATTGATAATGGTGGGAAAATGATGCTTAATCAAAAAGATATTGATGAAATAAATCAATTGTATAATAATAATTATATATATATTTTTATTCTAGTTTATTGAAAATTGGGTCATCATATACTAGATCTTATGGATTGAAGAATTTTGTTCATCCAATTTCTGTATTACTACAACGTATGAATATGATTCAAGAAAAAGAGAAATTTGATAAGATTAAAGAGATGTTAGAATATGTAAATGGTAAGAATCTCATTAATTGGAATGAAATTGAAACTATTGGAAGTGAATATGAGAGATTGTTAAGAAATATGTTGCAGAATATTGAAAACTACAAAAAGAATAAGAATGGAAGTAAAAGTTCAGTTGCTAGTGGATATCATGTAGGAGAAATATCAAAAGATGAATTAAACAAATTGAGTTTAAATCCAAAAGATTCTTATAAATACTATATATGGGAAAATTATACTAGAATGGAAAAAGAACAAATAGAAATAGAAGAAAATAAAATAAAGAAATATGAAGATAATTTACCAAATAAAAACGATAGTAAAAATAAAGAAAAGGTGAATGGATCAGAATTCCTAATGAAATATCTAAAAGATAATAATGCATTCAACAAAAATACATATCAAAGGTTAGAAAATGAAAATAGTAGGAATAATCAATCTTGTTTAGGATATGGTGGTTATACTAACAGATATCATGAAAAGTATTCTTTTGGATTGATTAACACCAAAGTTTCATCTTATTATGGTGATAATACAGTGGCAATACCAACATCACAACAACCAGAGTATGAAAGATTGTATGAAGCTATTTGGAGAAAAGATATAAATACAGTATTACACTTAACAAATACCGTTAATAATTCAAAATCATTGTTAATAGGATGTAAAGATTCATTTGGCTTTACACCGCTTACATTAGCATTATATGTTGGAGATATGAAATTAATATCAGTGATATTAGAAGTATGTTTAAAACAGTATACACCATTGAAGAAAGTAGATGAAAAGAACAAAAAGGGAAGTGGATATAAGATTAATAATTTTGATATTCTTAATGGAAATGTATTTGATTCAATTGGTATAAATAACAATAATAAGAAAGTGGTTGATCAACATCAAAATATAGAAGATATTATATCATTATTATCTCCTATAAACTTCATATCAAATAATTATCTATTATCAACATTCGATAAGACTATAAAAATAACTGAAAATGAAGGAGATTCTATTAATAGTTATTATGACAAATATATTTTCCCAAATGATGCTGTTCAATGTGCTATGTTGTATCTATCAAATAGTGACTTTATCAAATTTGTTGATATGATTAAAGATTATGGTAGAAAGGCATTAATTAAAGAAAATACTCCAGAAAATGAAATAGAAACAAAATTGAAAATTACTTGTTTCAATATATGTAATATGTATAGTTCATCTCAGAATAAGTTGATGGATATTGCCGTTTGTAAAGGTGTTGATATGGTGAAATATTTGTTAGAGTATCATGGTGGTGCTTATAAATTAATATGTATATTTTTTATTTAAGTATTTATCTTTTATCGTTTAGATCCTTCACCTGATAATCCAGATTATACTAATCACATAACTCACATTGCAACAGCTGCAATTAAGACTAATCAATTTGAAGTATTATACTTTTTATTAAGTGATGAACCAAAGAAATTACTTCAAGAATATTGTGAGAAACATAATCCAGATAAAGAAGAATGGATGAAGTTTGATTTATTGAATAAACTATCTGAACAGTTTGATAATAAATACAATAAGAACCTATTATATGCAATCTGTAAATATAACAGACCAGAGATGTTGAAAGAATTGTTATTAAGTGGTAAATACATCATAGGAAATAAAGAAGAAAAAGAAAAAGATGAGAAAAATAAGATGGAAGAAGAAGAGAATAATGATGAGCAAAAGAAAGATGATAAGACTAAAGAAGAAATAGAAAAAGAAAAGAAGGAGAATTCTTTTGAATATATTATTGACCATTCAATTAATATATGTATTAGATCTAAGAGTTATGAATGTTTAGAATTGTTATTATTCAATAATTATGGTAGTTTGATGAAATATGAACATATATTAGCAATATATCAAATGAATACACAAAATGAAGATTATATTAAGAATAAAATCAATTCTTATCCAAAAGATGAATTATTGAGGATATATAGTGAAGATAAAGAGTTTAAGATTGTGTTAAATGCTACAATGAAAGGTTATGAATCATTGAAGATATTATTAGATTCTGGTTATAAATTAGATCAACATAACATATTCTATCAAACAATATGTAAGTATTTATACAATACAGAAAATGAAAAAACCTTGGAAGATACATATATGAAGTTATTAGAAAGATATAAGAGTGAGAATATGTTTGATTTATTGATAAATGAAGAAGATATAAATGGTGATGTATTATTTGATACAGTAGTCAATAATTCAGTTAAAAACAAAAAGAAAATGAGTAATAAAATCTATGAAAAAATAGATAATAGAGAATTAATTCCAGCTAAAAGAGCAATTATCCCTGATTCAATTGTAAGAAGTTTAAATGAAGAACAAAACAAAAGAAAAAGAGAGAATGATGAGAGTTATTATAACAGTTATAAGAGAGGAAGATTTAATAGAAATAATGATGATGAAGAAGATGATGATAGTGATAGTGAAGGCAATGGCGTTGATTATAATGAAAAATTCAGTCAAATGATTAAAAACAGAAACACTGTTAATATTGTCTTTAATGTAGTAAAGGAATAGGAATAGACTAAATATTGTTTTATTGTCGATTGTTTGTTTGTTAATTGTTAATTGTAATGAAATTTTTGAAATATAATGAATTTCCTATTTAATAAAGCCTCGATTTCATTATAGCCGTTTCAGGATTCAAAATCAAATTTTACATTTTGGTTGATAGAAATGAGTTTAAATGAGAATTTGATAAGTTTAGATGATGTACATATAATATCAAGATTAATTCCTAAATAGAGTGAAGTTGATTTAGACAATACTGTTGATTTAGGTGAACAAACACCTGAAAATAATGCAGATGAGGATAAAACACCATCTTATGAAGCAGTAACATTAAGTGGTGAATGTGTATATTTGTATTACACTAACTATTTAGGATCCTGCTTATAATAAGTTGCTAAAATCTAGTAAAGCCAATTATGCTCATACAAATCCAGTAGTTCATGATTCTGATGAAATACTTGAAAGTGAAGTTATTTCTCTCTTTAAGGCATATGTTAATAACAACTGTTGTTGGGGAAGTGCTAAAAGTGAAGGAATAGTAGTTAAAAGATTTCAGCATGAAAACTCCTATCACGTTGAAATTGTTAGTTATACAGAAGGAAGGGAGGTATGTTATAAAACCAGAAGTTATAATGGAGGATATGTAGATGATATGACTCAAGGACAGCCTCCAAATCCAGCTACATATCCAATACAATATCCGCCAATATTTACAGAAACAACAATTGATATGATAGTTCCACACACAGAATCAGTTCAAATATGTTCCAAATGCAATGGTAATGGAAGATTAGTATGTAGAGATTGTAGAAATGGATATAAACCATGTCCATTTTGTTTAATATCATTTTTATATCTGAAATTATAAAAATATTCTTTAATTCTTTTTTTTTAATTTTCCAATATAGGTAATCATCCAAACCCTAGTCCGCATGGTGGTTATAATCCTTATAATCCTTATCCACCTCCACCTCCACCTCCACCTCATGGTGGTGGTTATAATCCTTATCCTCCTCCACCTCCACCTCCTTATAATCCATATCCACCACCGCCAAACATATGTAGAACATGCATGGGAAGTAAAAAAATAGTGTATTATTATTATTATTATTATTATTATATTTACTGAAAATAGATGCAATACATGTAAAGGAAGTGGAATTAATGTATGTAAAAGTTGTAATGGAAGTGGAAGGTTAATTCAGTATATGGAATTGAAAGTAATATTTCATAATGAAAGAGCTAATAGAGTGATAGATGAAACAAATTTAGATGAAGAAAAAATCAAAGAAGCTGAAGGAATAGTGTTATTGAATGTAAAAGATGCGAAACTTCAAAAATTTACTTGGTCAAATCACATAATAATAAACAATACAGCGAATGAAATGATTGATAAAATCGATGATAATATAATGAGAAAGAAAGTGAGATTATTAGGTCAAAAGATAAAGATTCGAATGATTCCAGTAGTTCATATCAAAACTCAATATAACTATGATATCTTCTGTTATGGAACTAATAAAGAGATATTCAGTCCAAACTATCCTGATACTTGTTGTTGTGGTTGTACAATTTTATAATTTATGAATTTATATGTTTAATGAGTTTCATAATGTTATTAAATATGTATTTTATGATTATCGATTAAATAAAACTAATTATTAATACTATACTATTCTTCTTTTACATTAATTACATTATTTAAATCTATCTCATAACTTTTCAGCTCTTCAGCTTTTAATTTTCTTTTTAGTCTATCAATTTCATTTTCATATTCTGTGATTGTTTGTTCTTGAGTTTTTAATTTATAAGCTTTGAAATCTTCTTTTATTTTTGGAGGATTTACTTTATGCTTTGTTATACTATCTCTTACTGATGTACTAGTTCTTCTATGTTTAGTTGTATTTGTTTTAGTGGTTATTGGAGTATATGAAGGTTTAAATATTGGTTTCTTTGTATCATCCGATAATAAACTATAAGTTGTTGAACTACTAGACGGATATTCATTTAAATTATTCATCAAATCTGACAAACTGAAAGAATCTAAAAATGATTTTACTTTTCTCTTTCTCTTAGTAGTTTCATTTTTTACTGATGCTTTTCTTTGTCTTGTTTTAGGTTTAGGCTTAGGCTTATTGTCATTATTGGTTGATTTGCTTCTCCTCCTTCGTCTTTTTGAAGTGTATGTTTTTGATCTTGAAGTTTCTCTTGTGTAATATGATTTTTCGCTATGACAACAACAACATAATATTCCCATCAAAAGAAAGTGTTATTTTAAAATTTTGGTTAATGAAAATTATTAAAATTGGGCATCGAAAAGTAATTATGTTTCTGTAAAATATATCGCTTATTTTCTTTAAATAAGTTTATAAAATATGCTTACCATATTATATATAACATTTTATAACAATTAAAGAATAAAATTAAGATACTATCTACAATTAAATAATCAAACACCTTATTCTTCCCAATAGTCAACAATTTCAAATGAATTTCCTTTATTTGTCAAACATACAAATGGATACAAAGGAGCATTCACATTTCTAAACAAATACACAAATTCTTTATTCTCTTGTTTAATACTCATAGTCTTGTGGATCATATCAAACACTATCTCATATCTATTATTATTTTGAGCCGTTATACTATTAAATGATTGGTTTATAATTTTATTTCCATTTCCTCCTAACAAGATTGAATGTTCATCCCAAATAGTTATATCACATGATGTATAATCCTTATTCAAACTATCACCTACATAATGATCATTAGTTGTAGCACCTATTACGAAAAATGGTCTTATATAAAATGACATAAACAATATGAAATGATGAATACTTCCTTGTTCCATTTTTATATTCATATAACAATGTGGATTGCACATACTATTTTCTAAACAAGTTGCTCTTTTACCACTTCCTGTTATTTCTATATATTTATGTTTATATTTGGCTGTAAATGATATATTCTTAAATTGTTCTACTTTTAATTTTTTCTTTAACATTTCAATTTCATCTTTGTGTATAGCGATTGTTTGTTCTTGGCTTTTTAATATTAGATCTGTGTAATCTTCATCATTATCTAAATTATTAATAACCGCTGGTATTGTTTTCGTACTAGTTGTTATTGGGGTATAAAATGAAGTGATTGTTGGATTGCTAGGATTAGTAGGTAATGATCGATTTGCAGAAAAATAAGTGGATTGAACATTCGATGAATTATTTGCTAATTGAGTTGTTTTACAAGATTTAAAAAATGATTTCATATTTCTCTTTCTTACAGTATTATTATTATTATTTCTAACTGATGCAGTAGTTCTTCTTCGTGTGGTGTTATCAGTAGTGTTCAAGGATGTATAACTCTTTCTCTGATTAGTTGCTGTTGAAGCATTTGATGGTGTAGTTCTTCTCCTTTTATATGATTTTTTCCTCTCACATGATGAAAATAGAATTCCCATTTAGAGAAAAAGCAGTTTTAAGATTTTGGGGTTAATCAAAAATATTGAAAATGGGTTATCAAAAAACAATAAAAACAAAATAATCATCAAATCTTCTTTATAATATCAGCCAAACATTACACCATATCCTGTAAGATAATTAAACTAATAAAATTAAATAAAATTATTACATTTAATGAATTTATCAAATTTTCTCTATTCTTCCCAATAATTCACTATTTCAAATCTATTCCCTCCATTACTCAAACATATAAACGGATATAATGGATTACTCACACTTCTAAACAACAACATACTTTCATTTTTATCTTGGCTTATACTTACGGTATTATTTATCATATCATATATTATTTCATATCTACTATTGTTTTGAGCTATTATACTGTTAAATTTGCTGTAAATTACTTTCGTTCCATTTCCACCTAATAATCTAGATTCTGAACCACCAATATAGATACAGCAAGAAGAATTATCAGAAGCTAAATCTTCACCTGAATAATTATTATTGGTACTACCACCTATTCCAAATACTGGTGTAAAAGCAAATGTCATTAAATATACTATATGATACACTTTTCCTTCTTCTAATTTTTTATTAATATAACAATGTGGATTTGATACACTCGGATTTAAACAAGTAGCTTTTCTTCCACTCCTACTTATTTGTATATTTTTATGTCTATATCTTGATGAAAATTTGATATTCTTAGACATTTCTTGTTTTAATTTACTTTTCATCTTTTTAGCATTTTTCGCTACTTGAGCATTTATTAACGGAATATCTACAGGATTATTCACTAGTTGAGCCAAACTATAAGTGTCTAATAAAGATTTTATATTCCTATTCCGTATGGTTTTATTTGTATTTCTAACAGATTTACTAGTTGTCCTTCTGTTGTTTGAAGCTGCAGTGTTTGATGAAGAGCTACTTCTTCTATTATACGATTTTTTCTTCTCAGTTGAGGAAAATAATGCACCCATATATAGAAAATGAAGTTTAAAAAACCTGGTTAACCGAAAAAATAAAATTGGGTTACGAAAAGAAGTATTGAAGATATAATGAGCAAAATCACTCTATCTGACTATTTTCTGTTAGACAGTAACAATGAAAATGGTATATGATGTACTTCTCTATGTATTTAGATCATTGGATTATTCGAAAATCTTTGTTGAAAGATTTAAAGGTAACTGTTGATACTGTGAAGAATGAGTATATTCTGAAGTTAGAAGATCCAATGAATGAAGATATGAAACTTGTTTCAGAGTTATTGGGTTCTATTGAAAGATGTTTATTCGCTGGTTACAAGGTATGTATATATATTGTTTATCATGATGTATAAAATAGAGTATTGATGAAGAATTCACTCCTTTATGGTATTCTTTCCAATGTTTAAAGATAAATAACGAGAATTGGGAGAGCAGTTTGAAAGATATATCAACCAATGCAAATATTAAGAATGATTTATCTAAAATCCGTGCTTTGATACGTTTATTACTCAACAAAAAATCATTAAGTATAATGATTGACAGCATCAAAGAAGTAAAAGACACTCTATCTACAAACTACATCAATAATAGTTTGTTAATGAACGAAGAAGATTTAGGAACATTTGCATCAATCGTAACCACATTAAAAGATGTAAAATTCGACATTGATATCAACAAAAACTATCTAAATGATATGTTGGTTTTACCACCAGAATTTTCTTATTTATACTTGACAATTCATCCAAGATTATTGATTAACAATATTACTAGTAGGTTACCTGTATATTAACACATTTTTTATATATTTATAGAGTATTGGATTAATTGATCCAATTTTAGAAGCAACTAAAATATCACAACCTTTTCATCGTCCTTCTTCCTTTGCGCCAATTGTATTACCCAATTTAGATGATGATGTAACAGCAGATAAGAATAACAATAACAATAACAATTATGATGATGATAATGGTAATAATAACAATGAAAGAAGAAGATCAGATGGCTCAATTGAAGCTGTGAATAACAATGTTGATGAGAATGAATTGAATATAATTCTTGAAGATAGTACAAATAATTTACCATTTGATGTGAATGATACTGATATTGTTGAACCTATTAATGTTATTAGAAAGAAGAAGATGATAAAGAAGAAGAAACCAAAGAAAGGAAAGAAGAAGGCTAATGATGAAGAAACAACAGCAACTGGTACAACAACAACAACTACTACTACTGGTACAAATGAGAATGAAAGTCTTGAAGTAAGAAATGAGCCAGCAATCTCTGCAGATTCTTTACCTCCACAATTAACAACAGCTGCAAGTGTAGGAAATACTAATGAAATTACTGAAATATCAACAGAAACAACAGAAACAAAGCCAAAAGATGGAAAAGAGAATGAAGAAGAAGGTGGAGAAGAAGAAGAAGAAACTCCAATGGTCGATGACAGTGACAGTGACTTAGAAAAACCAGACAACTTAGAGGAAATCAGTAAAATCACACCAGGTGAACAATATGAATATATTCCACCAACTCAAACTGAAGAAAGAAGTTCAAGAGTATCTTTATCACCAATCAAGTCAGAAGAACGTATATATATATATATATTATTATTATTATTATTAGAGTTATTAAAAGAAAGAATAATGCAATTAACTCAACAACATGAGCAAGCAGTTCAAGAATGGGAGAAATATGAAGATATTGCTGATAATAGAACATATTATGTAAATAAATTTACAGGTGAAAGTCAATGGGATGCTCCAATAGGATTCAATTGGACTCAAAGTGATATACAGCAAATGGCAAGAACTACTGATCCTGGTATTGGTTTACTAACTCCAGAAAAGAATGATACTTCTCCACTACAGAAAATACAATCAAATTCAAGTAACAACAGTGGTAGTAGAAGAAGAAATAACAGTTATGAGAAGTTCTTAGAAGAAAGACAGAAAGAGAGAGAAGATTTGGCATTTATTGAAGAAAGGAAGAGATTGAAAGAATCAATAAAGAAATTGGAAAAACAATCTGTTACTTCAAGTGGAGGAGTATGAATATAAATTTCATTTTTTTATATATAATATTATTTTTTATTTTTATAGAAGAGTTTGAATAGTCATCACACTACAGCTGTTTCTATAGCAACAAAGACAACAAGATCATCCAGAACAGGAAGTGTAGCTTATGATCAGGAGAGAGAGAAATTGAAAAAGAGTATTGAAGGAATAAAGAAGACATTAACACTTGATTCTTCATTTGATTCTAAAATAACTTCACCAAAATCACTTAATAGTGATAAAATGAGTGATTATTATGCTGAGAATCTATCTAGAGGTATTTCAGGTAATTTGATCATTCAAATTACAGCAGCACAAGTATATATATTTCTATTGTAATAGTTTATTTATTTATTAATAGATTGTTCCTGAACCAACAAAGCATGTTGAATATGAAGTATCAATAGAAAGATCATACAAATATAAGAATGAACAGAAACATGAGAAATGGAAAGTAATGAGAAGATATGGTAGATTCAAAGCACTTCATCAATTATTACAGATTGAATATCCTGAAGTTCAATTACCTCCATTACCTCAAGCAACATGGGGAAGATCATTCAATCCAAGATATATTGAACAAAAGAGAAGTGATTTAGAATTATATTTGAATAGAGTATTATTTTATTTTATTTTATTTTATAAATAGTTGTTGCAATTAAGAGATAATGGAATGATGGAATGTCCTGAAGATGTTGATGCTGATCCATTCGGTTCATTCTTAAGAGGAAAACCTGTCTTATTTGGTGGATGTAGAAAAATGGCTGTATATATAATAATTATCTATTTATCTATTTATAGTCTGGTGGTCTTCATTTATCATTAGTAACTGAAGTAAAAGATCTTTCAATCATGTCACCTGATGCAAGATTAGCTTTACAGGAATATAGATGTGCTGATTGTAATTCACTTCTCTCTTATGGTTTATTAAAATCCAATTATAGATGTTGTGAATATACACAATTATATTTCTGTGAAGATTGCCACAAGAATGAGAAATTCATTATTCCTGCATTTATACTGAATAATTGGGATTTCAAACAACATGTTGTTAGTTGTGCTGCTCAAAGATATTTAAATACAATCTATAAACTTCCATTGATATGTATTAGTGCAATAAACCCAGGATTATTTGATACAGTATATATATATAATATATTGTTATTCTTATTTATTTTATTAAATAGATTCCAACATTAGGTTTGATTCGTAATTTGAGGTATCAATTAGTGTTTATTCATGATTATATCATCACTTGTAGAAATTCAAATAGAGTATATTATTATTATTATTGTTATTATTATATATAGTTATTGGAATTAATGGAAGATAGATTATATCTAATGTCAGGTTCTGAATTATATTCTCTATCAGATTTAGTTGAAATAAAAGAAGGAAAACTACAGAAGTTCTTATCAAATGCTGTTAATACATATGCTCAACATATAACTCAAGAATGTAGATTATGTATGGAAAAGGGATTCTTATGTGAATATTGTTATGATCCAACACCTATCTATCCATTTGAAATACAGACTGTTGTTCAATGCAGAAGATGTAAAGGATTTTTCCATATTAAATGCTTTAAGAGTGGTGTGCCCTGTCCAAGATGTACGAGATTAAGAGAAAGAAAGTCATCAATGGCTGCTATTGAAGGAATGAATTAATATACTCCAATTAATCTCATTAGTTCCTTATATATTATATTATTTGTCCAAATAACAACAATAATGTTATAAACCAAAATTTTAAAAAAATGTTATAAACATAAATTAATCTAGATTTGTGTCATCACTTAATACAATAACAGCTCCTTGCTTTTTCAATAAATAATATTGTTCAATAGGCTTACCCATTCTGTTCAATCTTGTAGAAGATGGAGTTACACGACATATATCCAAATTGAAACAATTTGGTAAACATTTAATGTTATTACAAGATATCAACTTTTTTCTCTGTTCTTCGTCTATATTTTGTATTGGCAGATGTGTTAAATTCAAATATTTGATTCTTACAAATAAATTACTACTAATTTTGAGAAGCATTTTCTCACTTGTGTATAGATTGTCTCTTAAATCAATACTCCTTAAAGATAAAAATGAATTATCTTGGGATGTTATACTCTTGTGTATTTCGGTTAAGAATAATATTATGTTTTTAGTATCCATATTACAATGATTGAATATAATTTCTTGTAGATAGATTAAATTCTTTATATTATTCACACAATTAGGATATTCTACTATTAAGAATCTACTATCTATGAAAACAAATTAAAATATAAGAATGTTATTATTATACAGCTAATATCCAACTTTTCTAGATGAACACACTCATCAATACAAGCAAACAGTCTTTCAAATGAAAATAAAGCTTCAACCTTCAATTGTTTTAATGAATTTTTAATACAACATAGTATTCCAGCAAATTCAAAATTAGAACATTCTCTTAAATCTAGATGGAGTTTCATTAATGACTGAAATTCATTAAATCTATCTTCCACATTATCAATAACAAAATTATCTTCTACTTTTCCATGTAAATGCAATTCTTCCAGTTGGTATAATCCTTGTATATTTCTCATATTATCTATATATATATATATATATATACATAAACAAATAGAAAGTCTTATATATATACAATTTGTTTTCCATCTCTTTAATAACATAGGTGGAAATCTATCATACAAAGGTAAATCTATTTCTATTAGTGTATTTGATTCTTCTATCTGTTTATAATAATACACTAACTCATAACACAAAAATATTTCATTTAGTTTCAATACTTTCCAGTCTTTTTTACTTGATAAATACTCCACAAATTTCTTAAGTTCCTTTTCAAAAGTACCATATTCTCCTTCCACATCCAATATCAATGTTTTTAGTGAATGTAAACTACAAACACATTTTAATAAATCTGAAAAGCATTTACCTAAATTCACTCCTATAAATAATAATAGTAATAATAATAATTATTATTATATATACTTGTGATAATCAATTCTTCCAACGAATTCATTCCAACAATTTTTAGAAATGAAATATCTATACAATCAAAAGGATTATATATTGTTCCTTTGAAATTATCCAATTCCAAAACTCTCAAAACAGGACTAATTATAGATTCTACTATACTTTTGAATCCTTCAGTTTTGAATTCATAATTCAATCCTTTGATTCTTATCGTTTCTATATTCCTTAATTTCACTATATTTGTGCCAAAATCGTTGAATAGATTACTCCAATCATCTATTTTATTATCTCTTTCACAATAATCACAAACATCAACAATAAATATAAACTCTTCTAAATCTCCAATACTGTACATAATTCTTCTTAATGAAGCAATTGATTGAATATTGAACAAGTTACAAGAAAGATTTATTGATCTGAGACTTGAAAGAAAACATAAATTGTTACATATTGACTTAAATCCATTGTTTGTAATACAATTATTGGATATATTAAGTTTTTCTAAACACAAAAAGATAGACAAATTATAATTTATATCACCTAAAAAACACCCTGATATATTCAATGATTTGAGGTTTGTAAGTCGACTAAATATGTATGAATAACTTTCATAGTAATCAGCTATTATATATGAATCTAGAATATAATCATTTATTATTTATTTATTTATTTATACTACTAAAATCTAATTCATATTTTTTTGTTTTAATTGCATCAAACAATGGAATAATTAATGAAGGATATTCTTTCAAACGTAAATGATAATAGTCTTTCATTGAAGGATCGAGTAGCAGTTTATCAATCACTTGAACTACTCCATCAAGGTTCATCATATGATCATGTATGTCTGCAACATTCAGAACACTTGACTCATTTGATTTTCTTCTTGCTCTTTTATTATTTATACAGAATTTATTAGGAGAAGCTCTTTTGATCGGTCCAGATACAGTCCTAGTACGTATATTAATTCGATTATTATAATACAAAGACATATTTAAGTGGATCTTTGTATGTACAAGTGAATAAATGATTCTATAAAACTAAACTATGGAAATTAAATAAAAAAAAAATAATACTTTGGTATATTTGCGCTATTGTTTACGATAATGCGATTTGCCTAACAAATAAACACAATATAACTACTTTCAGCTGTATAAAGTACAACACGTGTGATTCCAACAGGAAAAAATGTAATACGGTATTAATGTGGATAGTACACTTAAATACTAAAATAAAAGATGAAATGAAACGAATCTATTTTTGTAATAGTATTATCATTCTAACCCTTATTTCAAATTTGTTTTTTATTTCATTCCTATGTTGTAAAGGTTCATTTTGTGAATAAATCTAGCTTTATAGATTTATTAGATATATTAGAATATATTTAGATTTTTTGAGTAATTGAAATGGTGTTCATATCATAATAAATCACATAATATAATTCAAAGCTAATGTTATTTAAATAACTATAACGATTAAATTTTATAAATGTAATTCTATCATGTTTAAATCACTTATTTAGTTATGAAATTCATTGCTAACAATAATATTATGGTATTTCTCTCCTCTAATTATCATAAAAATAATAATATCAGTTGTTAGAGTGAAAAATTCAATTTAAAATGAATTACAAGCCAAGTTAGTTATTCAATATAATTTCAAAAATTAGTAATTATTTCAATGGATAATCAACAAAATAGTCAAATTAGTGAGGAGGATCAAATTTATGAATTGATGAGTGTAGCTCAGCTGAAAGCTATTCTTGATGCAAAACAAATTGATTATTCAAACGTTATAAGTCGAGATCATTTAATAGTATTGGCTAAATATGGTATGAAAGTTGATTCAACACCTTTACCAGATGTTTTTTTGTCAATGTTTGAAGTATTTTGTTGTTGCTATTTTTTTCATGAGTAGGAAGAGAATAAGATATTAGAAGATGCAAGAAAAAAGAATGAATTGTATGTGAAAAACATCATAAAGAAAAGAGAAGAAGAAGCTATTGCTTTACAAACTCAGCAGTATATTAGCATTTTAACGTTGATTATAATATATAATTAGTCAATATGTAGCAGTTTCTAAACCACCTTCCACAGAAGATGCAGAATTTGAAAGACAAAGATTACAGAGAGAAAAATGTTGTGTTTATTTCTCAAATTTACCTCCAAAATATACAGAAAAGCAGTTAAGAAGATTATGCAATAGATATGGAGTAGTTCAAAAAATCAAAATGTATAAGGATGATAGTGGTGTATCAAAAGGCGATGCATTAGTAACATTTTCAACTCCACTTCATGCTGCAAATGCAGCTGTTAAAGTATAATAATATATATAATTGAATCAATATATAATATAATCAGCTTGACACATATCAAGCTATTCCTGGATGGAGAATAAAGTATGTGTATAACATAACTATAATAAATAGGGCATGTCCTGCAGATTTTGGTAGTTCTTCAACTCAAAAATTATCAAAAAATAATGAAAATATCACAATAGTTGATGATACTCCACCTCCAATCAATAAAAACGTAGTTATATTACACAATATGTATACAGATGAAGAAGTTAAACAGAATCCAAATGTTTTAGATGAAATAGAACAAGATGTTGAAGAAGAATGTGTGAAAAAAGTGGGAAATGTTATTGCTGTAAGTGCAGATCTAGATGGTATAGTAACAATTCGATTTGAGAGTAATGAAGAAGCTAAAAAGTGTATATTGTTAATGAATGGTAGAAAATTCAATGGAAATAGAATTACTGCAAAATATTATGAGGATGAACATCCAGTAGTTGAGAATAAAAGTGATGATGATGATAAGAAAGTGAAAAGAAGTTGTGAAGGCGGAGGAGAAATATTGGTTGAAAGAAAAGCAACAAAGATTGATAATAAAGAAATAGAAGAAGAATTGTTGGATGATTTCTTTTCATCATTGAGTAAATCATAGAAAATAAATATAAGTAATATTTATTATTTAATTTTTAGTTTTGATATTATTGTTTTTATTCTATAAAATAATATAAAAATATAAGCTATTGTAATTGCCAGAAATATGGAAAGATGAAGAAATATAGGTAGTTTTTTAACTGTAAAAAAATGCTGTAATTGAATGATAAGCAGATAATATGTTTGAATAACATTATCTTTTGCCATTTGAATAATAAATCAAAAAAATGAAAATATGAAACGGCTCTATTTACATTATATAAATAACTTCACTGCTACGCAATTAATAATTATAGTATTAGGAATTTATGAATGAACCAGAGAACTATAAATGATAATTTTTATATGGGTGTAGATTGAAAGGAAATAGTACAATACCACTTATTGTGAGTTCCTTATTTATTAAATGAAATTGAATTGAAGTTTTTTATTAGCATAAATTAATATTGTATTCTATTATTTAAGATTAGGTTAGTTGAGTGTATATTCCAAATTATTTCTTCATAATCATATATGAATTGGTAATATAAACAAATTAAAACTTATCCAAAGAATGTATGTTGTGTGTTTCAAGGTTGGCTAATGAAGGAAACACAATATATTTGAGATATGGATATGAAAATTGTCGTACATTGCAAAAAAATAGCCATGTGAAATCTCATTTCAGTATAAAATGATTATAAAAATTTAAAAAAATTTGAATTTTTCTTCAAGCCAAACTACATGTGAGATACTTTTCACTTTTTTGAACTAACTATAAGGATTTTTTGTTTATTCTATACCAATATGTGTTCTAAAAGATAACACTCGCATCATAATGAAGAGTAACAAAGCTAAAACTTTTTCAATTAAGCAGAAAATTGAAATATAATCGAATTGAAATTAATTCACTTGATAATCAGATAAAATTCCATTTTCAATATGAACATAATACAAAACTGGAATAACATTTGCATAAATGTCAATGTATTTTTAAAATATCCTAAGATGTGGCCATACTATAGCTATATTTATGTGATGGATAAAATTCTTAAAATAATCAACCCATCACTTCAAAGAATAAACAATTTTTTAAAACACCATCACTATACGTTTTTTGTGTTTATGACAAATAAGAACTGAATATATTTTTAGCCTCACATTGACTGAAATCTTAATGCTTGAACATCAAATATTTTTGAGCTGAATTTATCATTATAAATTTAGATATATCAGGCATGGAAGAACCCATTGCAATAGTTGGTATTGGATGTAGATTTCCTGAAAGTGAAAATGTAAATGAGTTCTGGAAGCTTCTGGAGGAAGGGCGAGATACAACATCAGATGTACCTCCAGATAGGTTTAGTTTGAAATATTATGGTTCCAATCATAAATCCAAAGGCAAAACAGTATATTTCTTGCATTTATTCTATCTTAGACAGCAAAAAGAGGTGCATTTATAAAAAAC
Source organism: Proteromonas lacertae (assembly GCA_002245135.1). Taxonomy (NCBI): domain Eukaryota; class Bigyra; order Opalinata; family Proteromonadidae; genus Proteromonas; species Proteromonas lacertae. Next base: position 55,643 of record NGBS01000309.1, on the reverse strand, counting down.
AATAGAGATTTTGACGCTCCATTTTTCAATTTAAGCCCTAAAGAAGCAGCTCAGATGGACCCACAAATTAGAATGTTGTTAGAAGTATTCTTTATATTTTTTAATTCTAATAGTCTGCTTGGAATGCTATAGAAGATGGTGGTATAGTAATTGACGATAATAACCGTGAATGTGGTGTATACGTGGGTCATATGACACAAGATTACAATGATATGCAATGTCGTGATAACAATACATTGACATCACACGCTATGCAAGGGAATGCAGTATGTATGGCAGCTAATCGTGTGTCATTCTTTTTAAACGTACATGGACCAAGTGTAACAATTGATACTGCCTGTTCAAGTGGTTTAGTCGCTTTATCCTATGCATGTGAAGATTTAAGAAGAGGTCGATGTAGTTGGTGTTTAGCTGGTGGCTGTAGTGCCTTATTAGATCCAAGATACTTTGTTGGTTTCACTGATTGGGGTATTACAAGTCCAGATGGCAAATGTTTCACATTCGATGTAAGAGGTAATGGATATGTAAGAGGAGAAGGTGCTGCAATGATCGCAATAAAGAGATTAAGTGATGCTAAGAGAGATGGTGATCATGTTTATTGTTTAATTGATCATTTAGGAGTTAATCATGATGGTGTAAAACGTGCTATCACATCACCCAATGAAATCGCACAATATGAGTTAATGAAGAGAATATATAGTGAAGGTAAGATTGATCCAACCTCTATAGATTACTGTGAAGCACATGGTACAGGTACTGCAGTAGGTGATGTGATAGAAACAACTGCTTTGAAGAATCAATTATGTGGTGAAAATAGAAAAAGACCATTGATTATTGGATCAGTAAAAACAAACTGTGGACATTTAGAAGGTGCTGCTGGTTCTATTGGTGTGATTAAGACTGCATTAGCATTAGAACATAAACAAATACCAATGAACTTGAACTTTGTAACTCCAAACCCAAAGATTAAGTTTGATGAATGGAAGTTAAGAGTACCAACCAGATTAGAGAATTGGCCAAAACATGATGGTCCAAGACGTGCATGTGTAAATAGTTTTGGTATTGGAGGAACAAATGCACACGTTATTATGGAAGGATATGATGAAAAACCACCAGTTGTAGAAGTGAAAGGAAAGTTAGATAACAATAGATATTCATTATTCTTCAACGCTAAAGCTCAGAAAGCATTACAACAGATGTGTTCTAACTTATTAGGTATATGGAATGACAATATGAATGATAATAAGAGTTTAGATGATATATGTTATACATTATTAAAGAGAAGACATCAATTAACTAATAGATTGAGTATAACAGGTACAAAAGAAGATATTAGTACAATATTAAAGGAATATTCCACCAGTGGTAATAGTAAAAGAGCATTTAAAGGTTTTGCCATAGAAGGTAAAGATAGACCATTAGCCTTTGTATTCTGTGGTCAAGGAGCTCAATGGCAGAATATGGGTATGGATTTATATGAAGTAAATGAAACATACCGTAAATCATTAGATGAATGTTGTAAATACTGTGATGAGATAAGTGGAGGTTGGAAATTATTAGATAAAATAAAGAGTGATGAAGTAAATGGAACAAGAGTAAGTCAACCAGCTACAACTGCAGTACAAATTGCTTTAGTTGATTTATTAGAATCATGGAACATCAAACCAACAGCTGTAGTAGGACATTCAAGTGGTGAAATCGCTGCTGCTTATGCTGCAGGTGCTGTGAATAAGAAAGATGCAATGTTATTAGCTTATTATCGAGGTGAATGTATAGCTGATCATTCTCCAACAAATGGTGGTATGGCTGCAATAGCAATGAATAAAGAAGATGCGAATGAATTAGTAAGTCATTATAAGAATGTAGTATGTGCTTGTTACAATGCTCCAGAAAGTATAACAATTAGTGGTGATTTAGAATCATTGAAAGAAATAGGTGAAGATTTACAAAAAGAGAATAAATTCTTTAGACAATTGAAAGTAACAAATGCTTTCCATTCTCCACATATGGATGCAGCTATGCCATTCTATAGAGAGAAGATAATGAATATAAAGACAAATCCCAAATTAAAAGCTAAATTCTACAGTTCTTTAAGAGAACAATTAATTGAAGATGGTAATTTATTAACAGTCGAATATTTCGTTGAGAATTTAACCCATCCAGTAGGTTTTACAAAAGCAGTACAAACAATGACAGCTGATATACCTGATATAGCAATAATGGAGATTGGACCACATCCAACATTGAAAGGACCAATATTACAATCAATCAGTGATGATGAAGCTTCATTTAGAACCTGTGGTACATTAACAAGAGGTAAAAACTCAATAATATGTTTCTATGAATCATTTAGTACATTACATTGTAACGGAGTAAAGATTGATGATGCTTTAGATATCGTAGTACCAAATGCCAATTTCTATTATAATTTACCATTATATCCATATGATCGTCAATATTTATGGAAAGAAGGTCAAGAATCTGTGAGATTCAGAGAATTAGATCCAGTGAATACATTATTAGGTAGAAGAAATCTAACTGAAGAACCATCTTGGGATACTTATATCGATGTAAAACAATTACCTTATATGGTAGATCACAATATAGGTGGAAGTGTATTAGCTCCAGGTGCAATGTATTTAGAAATGGCAATGGCAGCTGCAATAGATGCTTGGCCAAGAAAAGATGGTAAAGAACCAGAATTGACATTAATGAATTGTAAATTCTTACAAGCATTAGTATTACCAAATGATGATTATATTCGAATGAGAACAACAATGAATATGAAAACAGGGTGAAATTATAATATCAACTCAACAGATAGATAGTGAACATCCTGATGGTAAATGGTCACATTATTTCAAATGTTTTGCAAAGAATCAAGCTGATACATGGTTCCAAGAACCTGATGATTTAAATGAAGCTGCAACATTATGTAAAGTTGATGCTGATCCTAAAGAAATCTATGAGAAGATGTCTAATAATGGATTACACTTTGGACCTCAATTCCAAACAATGAAGAGAATAAGACAAGGTATTAGATGTGGTTTAGTAGATGTAGAAATACCAGCTGAAGAACAATTATATGAAATATATAACTTACATCCAACATTGATTGATGTTGCCTTTCCAATCTATGATTTCAACAGTGATAGGAGGTAATGCTGCTTTCTTACCAACTAGTATTGATAATTTATGTTTCCAACAAAGTGAAGTTCCTGAAAAAGGATCTCATATTCAAGCATTTGTTAAACAGCATAGATGTGATAAGAAATTGAGTGGTGATGTTTGGTTATATTCAAATAAGAAACCATTCTTATGGGCAAAGAATGTAGAATTGACAAGAGTAGAAACCATCTGCTACTGATAAAATGTCTTTATTGAATAAAGTGATTAGTGATATAAAATATGAAGAAATCAATGTAATTAATCCAAATGATGAAAGATTAGAAGATAACAGTATAAAGATTGGATTATTATGTAATGATGTAAATAAAAGAAATAGTGAATATATCAATCTATTAATGAAGAAATTATCCAATAATATAACAGTATTTAACAAGCCAAGTGATATACCAAAGAGTGGATATAATTATTTATTATATATATGTGATGATAAATCATTACCTGTGAATCAACCATGTTCATTTAATGAAATCTTAGATTACACTCATCATATAATCCGAGAAAGTATTGATTCAGTTCCATTTATTATCCTAACAATTGGTTCAACAATAAATCCAACAAATATATCATATGCTGGTATGATTGGATATGGAAGGACAATTCAAAGTGAAAGTCCAAATATTCAAACGAAATTAGTAGATTTAGATGGTAATGAAAGTGTAGAAACCAATGTAAAATGTTTGATCAATATATTGAATCGAGATTTAATCGATGAAAGTGAAATAGTAATTAGAAAAGGTTATGTTTATTCCCCCAGAGTAGTACCAAGAGAAAAGATCGATAATTCTAGTGATAGAAAAGCTGAATCATGGTATTTAGATATAGAGAAACCAGGAATCTTAGATACATTTGTAAGAAGAGATTTCAACTTTAGAAAATTAAAAGATCATGAAATCTTAGTGAAAGTAGAAGTAACTGGTTTATCATATAAAGATGTAATGATAGCTATGGGTTTATTGAAAGAAGAAGCATTTAAAGATGGCTTAACTGGTACAGGAATAGGTGTAGAATGTGGAGGAACTGTATTAGAAGTAGGTCCAAACTGTGAAGGTGATTTCAAACCAGGTGATAAAGTATTTGCAATGTTGAGTGATGGTATTGCAACTCACACTATAGCTTATGATACTTATGTATATCATATACCAAAGAATGTAACAATTAGTCAAGCAGCTGGTATGTATGTTCCATTTGCAACTGCTTATGCATCATTAGTATATCATGGTCATATAGAGAAAGATGAATATGTATTAATACATGCTGGTAGTGGTGGTGTAGGTTCATGTGCAATACAGATCGCCTCTAGAAGAGGATGTAATGTAATAGCCACAGCATCTACTAAAGAGAAGAGAGATTATTGTATAAAATTAGGTGCAAAATATGTATTTGATTCTCGAAGTGATAGTTTTATTGAAGATATATTGAAATTAACAAATGGTCGAGGTGTTGATGTTGTATTAAACAGTTTAAGTGAAAAACTGATGTTAGGAAGTGTGAGATTATTAGCACCCTATGGTAGATTCATTGAAATTGGTAAAATTGATGCAATAAATGATAATTACTTAAATATTCATGATTTCTTAGAGAATGGTTCATATTTCTTATTTGATTTAGATAGATATGTATCTAGACATCATCACTTAGGTCATGAATGGGGTAATGAGATGTTAAGACAAATCTCAACAGGTGAATTTGTGCCTCCTGAAGTGACTGAATTTAAGATAAGTGAAATCAGTGAAGCTTTCAGAACAATGAGTGCTGCAAGACATAAAGGTAAAATCTGTATTAGAATCTGTAATGAGAATGATGAAGCAATCGAATGTAACAATATTCCATACAAACCATATGGTATATTAAAGAATGGATATGATAAGACAATCGCTATCTTAGGATCAAGAGGTTTAGGTTTGAGTGTATTTGAATGGATGTGTAAGAGATATGGAAAGAACTTTATCTTAATATCCAAGAGTGGTAAAATGGATGCAAAGAATATGTTAGTAATTGATACATTAAGAGAAAGAGGATGTGATGTAAGAATAGTTGGTTGTGATATATCTAATAAAGATGAATTATTCAGTTGTTTAGATAAAGAATTAGAAACAATGCCACCCTTAGTTGGTGTAGTTCATTCTGCCATGTATTTACAAGATACTTTAATAGTGAATATGAATAATGAAAAATTCGATGCTTGTTATAATCCAAAAGCATTAGGTGCTTATAATATGCATTTATATGAACAAAAATTAAAGAATAAATATGAATTCTATATCTTCTTCTCCTCAATTTCCAGTGTAATTGGTAATAGAGGTCAATGTAATTATTGTGCAGGTAATTTCTATATGGAAAGTTTAATGAATTTAAGAAGATTACAAGGATTGAAAGCTAATGTAATGAACTTAGGAGCAGTTGGTGATGTAGGTGCAGTAGCTCGAGATAGTAAGATAGTTAACAAAGACTTAAAGAACAGTATGGTAACATCTACACAAGTATTAGCTGGTATAGAAGAAATCTTTGATAATATGAGTAAAAATCGCCAATTTATAATTGACCAAATGGGAGATGGAGTATTGAAACAAATGAAAGATAATAATAAATTCAAAGCCTTTGCTGTAATTCGTGCTCAACATTCTGGTAATGATAAATCTGACCTCAGCTGGTAATAATGATGAAAGTAGTGGTGGTGATAGTGGTAATGGTGAAAAAGCATTAGTTCAAGCACATAATATAGAGAATGCAGATGAGAGAAAGAAATTTGTTGAGAATTCAGTAAAGAATGCCGTAGCTAATGTATTAGGTTTAGATGTGAATATAATTCGACCTGAACAAGCATTAAGTGCAATTGGTATTGATAGTATCGTAAGTGTAGAATTATCTAATTGGATAAAAGAACAATATGAAGTAACATTATCAGTGTTTGATTTAACAAGTGGTAAAACAGTAAGTGGTTTAATCGAGAATATGTTAGATGCTGTAAATGAGAGTAGTAATGGATCTGGTGCAGGTGGTAATGGCGATAAATCAAATGTTAATGGAGTAGATGGAAGTGATGATATAGATTTAAGTAAATTTTATACAATCGAAGATTTACTAGAGAGAGAAGCAGCTAAATTCGATGAGAATTTAATACCTAAGAAAGAAGGACAGACTGGTAGTGCTAGTGCAACAATTAGTAAAGAAGGTGAAAGAACAGAAGGAAGTGAAGAATTTGATTATCCTGAATTATATGATATCACTCAAACTAGAGAATATGCTGATGAGCAAGTATTCTATAAATTCTTAACAATCAATCCATACTTTAAAACTCAAAAGAGAATAACTTCTACAATATCTGAAATCGAAGGTTATAAGGATGTAGTTAATTTCACATGTTATGATTATTTAGGTTTGAATTTTGATAAAGATATCCATGATAATGTAAAGAGATTAATAGATGAATATGGAACAAGTGCAAGTGCTTCTAGATTAGCTGGTGGTCAAATCCCATTACATGATGAATTAGAGAAAGGTTTATCTGAATTTATGGGAGTAGAAGACTGTATAGTTTACTTAGGAGGTCATACTTGTAATGTAAATGCAATCAAAGCATTATGTAATAGTAAAGATTTAATATTAGTAGATGAATTAAGTCACAACTCAATATTAGAAGGTGCAATATATTCTCAAGCAACTAGAATGACATTCTTACATAACTCTCCATCTGATTTAGAAAAGAAATTAATAAAGAATCGTAGTAAATATGAGAAAGTATTAATCTGTGTTGAAGGTGTGTATAGTATGGATGGTGATATTGTAAAATTACCTGAGATAGTTCGAATCAAACGTAAATACAACTGTTTATTGATGGTAGATGAAGCTCATTCTATAGGTACAGTTGGTGCAACAGGTCATGGTGTAAGAGAATACTTCAATATAAATCCAAAGAGTGTTGATATGTGGATGGGTTCATTAGGTAAAGCATTTGTAAGTGCAGGTGGTTATATAGCTGGAAGTAAAGAATTAGTATCATTATTAAGATGGAAGAGTCCTGGATTTGTATATTCAATTGGAATGCCACCTCCACAATGTGCAACCTGTTTATATTCATTGCATAAGATAAAGACTGAACCAGAAAGAGTAACAAAATTACATGAGAATGTAAAATATTTCCATGATAAATGTATAGAAGCTGGAATTGATATTGGTTATTGTAAAGATAATTGTGATGCTCCAGTTATTCCTGTGATGGTATATGATACAAATAAATGTTTGAAGATAATTCATGATTTATTACCAATGGGTGTTTATGTAGGACCTGGTATTTATCCTGCTTGTGAATTAGATAGAGCTAGAATGAGATTCTTTATCAGTGGTGCTCATACAAAAGAACAATTAGATAAGACCGTAAATGCATTAAAGACATTATTTGAAAAATACAGTAAAGAATAAGATAAATATTTTAGTAGTAATTGTTAATGATGAAATGACAATTTTATTATTATTAAATAAAAATTGAATATATTTTGTTTTTATTGGGATTTTTAACATTATTATATATTTCTGAAAATTCTTTCTTTTCATCTTCTGATATTCCATCCAATTTTATTTTTCCAATTGATGAAAGTGTATTCAAAAGAGATTTTAATTCTATTTTATCTATATTTTCTTTAACAGTAATTGATAATTCATCTAAATAATGAAATACTTCACTGTTTTCTTTCATTAATCTCAATTCTTTTTCATTTAATTCATTTCCTGATATATCTAATTTTTTAATATATTTTTTAACTTTATTAAAGCTTTCTATTAACCTTTTCAATCCTTTTCCACTCATTCCAATGTCTATTTAAATAATTATATTATATTTTACAAATACTTGAAAGATTTAATAATATTGAATATACAACAGATTTATCTAAATATTTACATATTACTTCTATTCCTTCATCTCCAATTGGATTATTATCTATTAAAACATATATACACAACTGTTTTAGAATAGACTCTTTTAATTCTTTTAACCCTTTTGAAGTAATTTTGTTGTTAGATAAATTAAATTCACAGTAATGAATCTTATTAATTAAAGAAATATGAGAATCATTGATATTTAAATCTATTGAATTATTAACATAGATTTTATACTAGAAAAATCATACCACATGTTTCTATTTTTTCTAATACAATACTTCAAATAATACTCCAATTCTTTATTTGTCCAGGATGAACTATTCATTTTGATAAATGGATATTCTTTTCTTTCTAAAGATTTTTCACAAATTGCTTTTAATCCATTCATTCTGATATTACTTCCTTTAAGAGTTATTTCATTATATTTTCCAATTGAAGGTATTTTATTTGTCAATAATATTACATTTTCATCATCTATTGTAGTATTGCTTAAATTCCATGTAAAATCTTCTAACAGATTTAAATTGTTTAACAATAGTTTCAATCCAGCATTATCAATTGGATTGCCTATAATACAAATACCAAATCATTTATACTATTAAAGCTGAAATTCTTAACATTATCATTCCACTTTTATGTAATTGATCAAATATTCTATTCCAAGTGAATCAATATTATTATCACTTATATCAAGCTTGAGCTTTCCACTAATCTTCATTAAGCCATCCAATAAATATTTTAATCCAATTGAAGATAATCCCATTTCTATTATATAATATATAATAATTATATTACTTGAAGAATCTATTCTATATTCATAATCAACTTTATATCCTAATAAATCTAAATGTGGAGATAATATTTTCATTCCTTCATCCCCTATTTCATTTCCTTCTAGATGAAGATGTTTAAGATTTGAAAATGAAGATAAATTGTTAATCAAATACTCTACACTTTCATTGGTTAGTTTATTATCTAAGTAATATAAAAATTACAAATTATACTTCTCAAATATAACTTCTCTATTCTTCTCAATTCACTTAATCTTAAAGAAATGAATGATTTGAAAATATCATCATCAATTTCACAATTACTTATATTCAATTCATTATTGCCACTTCTAATATATTCAATTAATTGTGGAATGTTTCTATCAATCAATAATTCTTTATTACCATTAAATTCAAAGTGTATCTTTGAAATGGGAAATGCTGAGAAAAGAGTTTTTAACCCTTTTGAATGAATATTTCTATTTGGATTAATATCTATTTTCTTAAGATATGGATATTTATATAACTCTTTTGATAATAATATCATTGATTCATCATTTAAATTCATGTCATAAAAAGCAATTCATTATTTTTGTTGATTAATAAATTTAAATATGGAAGTAGCAATTTGAATCCATTTGGACCAATTGGATTATCTATTTCATAATAATATAAAAATAAATAATATATACTATGAAGATTTACATATTTCAACTTCATCAATGGTATTGATTTCACAAATGATTCAATAACACCAGAAGTAACATCACAATATAATAAATCTAATTCATGCAGATTTGATAATTGTGAAAATAATGATCCAAATAGAGACTGATGTTGAATTGGGATTTCCATACATGATAAATAAACTAAATTAAAAATAATAAGAAGAATATGATTATACAAAATTTAAGTTTTGTTGGATTGATCAATTTCATTATTCTAAAAGAAAACCTAATTCCTTCTTCACATAAACATATGCAATTTGATTCAATAGAGATTTTTTCTCTATCATCTTTATAGCTACTTATGCTAAATATCATTCTATCCAAATAACATTCTTTCTTATCTTTACATTGATGATGAATTTGAAATTTTAATTCATTTTTTATTGATTCATCTTCTTTGAATATTTTTATTACCAATAACATTGCTAATATTCTTTCATTTGGTTTATTATTGTAGGATTTGATCAATTTATCTCGTATTTCTTCCCATTTCTCACTTTCAAGATAATATTCTTGTGGAAATAACTTCAAAATTTCTACATCATTTTTATACAATATATCATTTCTTTCTTTACATTTCATCAAATTATTTTCATTTTTTAACATTTCACTCATTTTTATCATTTCTTTTCTCAACTCCTTTAAGCTCAATCTATCTTCACTCTTCACTTTCAACATTATTTCTATCATTTCTTTCATTGAAATATTACATTCTACATCTAAATTGTGTTTACATCTCATGACATTATTAACTGTTCTTTTGATATTATTATCTTCATTGAATGGTAATTTCTTACAAATTATTTCATATAATATACATCCTAATGACCAAATCACACTTTTCTCATTCCATTCTAATCCATTTAATTCTTCTGGACTTTTATAACATATATTATTCACTCTCAAATCTTCTTCTTTTCTCAATACATTCAAACATAAATCACATAACTTCACATTGCTATTCTCTTCATATATTATGTTACTACTCTTCAAATTACCAACAACTAAATCATACTCTCCCAATATCATTAATATATCACATATTGAACATATCATATTTCTAATATCTTCACTTGAAAGTGATTTACTTTGAATTATCTCTTCCAAATCTCTATAATAATACATTCTTTCCAAAATCATCATATTATCCCCGATCATTTGTATTTGTAAAGGAAGTGTGAATAATGAACAACAATCTGACAATAACAAGTTATTCTCATAGAATTTCATTAGAATCTTCTCTTTAATTCCCCCAATATTGAAGATTTTCACCTTTTTAATATCATTTTTATGTTCAACATCTAAATCTACTTCAGAAACACTCTTTTCTACTCTCTCTTTTATCTACAAATATAATTTGATTTAAATACTTTCACATCAGAAGGTAATATAGCGGATATAACATCATCTACGCAAGAATTTAAAGAAATCATTTTCTTAACTAATGAAACGGATATATTTTCTATAATTATTTTAAATTGCTACAAACAACAGAATGAAATAAAAACAATAATAATCTATATATTAAAAAAAAAATTATTAATTTAAAGCAGTTTTTTGAGTTGTTGTCATCATTCTGGTATTTAATCTACCATTTGTACTTATAAACAAAGAAGCTGGACCTCCATTAGTTGTAGATCTAGAACTAACAGCTGCTGCTGCTTGAGATAATTTAGTTTGACTTCCACTCTTCGTATTCATAGTTGCATTTTCATTAGTATATAAAGCAACCATCTTAAAACCATATTGGAACACACATAAGAATATGACTATTATTTCTACACCCATCGTTCTTAATAATACAGCAGAATCAGGTTCAGAACTAACTGTAAAATCAATTGCAACTATTATAGTACCAAGAAGCAAAATAATAATACAAGATAAGAATAAACCTGTAGATTCATAAAACTCATTAGCTACACTCTTTGTCTTCCAACTCATATAAAATGAAGCTATTAAAATCAAATAATCTATTACTAATTCAATTACTAAGAAAGGAGTTGAATAACTACATTGTCTGACATGACTTTCAATGAAATAACTACTAAATTTAACACTAATTGTATCTTCATAACTATTTGGATCAACTAAACTCCATAATAACAATAATAATATTTCTACCACTATAAATATTATGTAATAACTTAATAATTTAGTTATTGTGATATGGACTTTCAATATATCATGATTTCTTCTTTTATGTAATCTGTACAAACATATACACTTTACAAATAATAAAGCAAATAATCCTTTACTGAAAAATGCTAAATAGATGACTCTCCACATACATATTGTATTATTTTCACTTGGATAACTAATTAAGAATATCATTGAAAATGAGAGTAAGAATAATTGAATACAATAACTAAAGCTAAATGCTCTACCAAATGATCTGATTACTTTATGTTCATGATGAATAATTGTTATTACAAATGAAGCTATACAGCAGATAATTGAAATACCAAACAATAAGTAACATACTACTTGAATACCACTATTGTATGTAAAATATACTATCTCTTTTCCAAATTTACATTCGCCTGGTGTATTACTATCATATCCAAAAGGATAAGCATTTATTATTTTTGATTGACTTTTAGCTGGATAAGATTGGCTCAATTTACCTCCATTTACTGATGTTGAACTTATTTCAAATATATACATGTTTCTTGCTATATAATTACTTTCTTCAACCATTACATTACCAGCAGGGCTGGATAAGGATTGACCAATTAAACATAATTGGAAATAATCAAATGGAGGAATATCTTGACCTGAATCTGACGATGATGTAACAAACGCAGCTTTCCATATATCTAAAGCAACTGAAATCATCTCTAATTCTGATGAAATATAAAAAGTCAAACCTAATGCATCTGTTATAGTAGTAACATAAGATTGTGATAAACCTGTAACAATAGATGGATTATAAGATGTTATTATTTGATTACCAGCTAAAGCTGCATTTAATTGTGTAGGAACATCATATACATTATAATAAATAATATTCAGTATAAAGTTTTGAGTGGTAAAAGTACTTTGAATATATTTCTGTAAAAATCTTGTTAATAATTCATCCTTCAAATATACAAATACAATTAGTTTTTGAGTATCTAAAAATGAAAATAATGTATTTAGAACAGCAGCAATTTCATTATCAGAAGCTGTTAAAGGAAGAGTAGATTCTCCTGTAAAATATAAACTATCTAAATCACTCATATACTTCTTTAAAATATTCAACTCTTTTTCTTGCTCATCAGAATCATCAGCAATATAATAATATCTACTATAACCTTCACTTGTATAATAATAGTCAAACAAAGCTTGAATTCTTTGACTTGGTGTTGGATAAAGATTGACTATATTTCTTGAACAGTAATCACCATAATCTTCTCCTCTATACATTAATATCTTACCTTTACTTTTCATTAATGGTTCTAACTTATCTCTACATTCAATTGTACTACAACCTACGACTAAACTGATTTCTTTATTTTTGTCATTATTATACTTCGAATCACTCAAATAACTTTCTGTTTTTTCATAAATCTCAGTCAAATTATCACTAAATAAGAATATTGGTAAAACTTGAAATCCATTTACATAATTTGTATTTAAATCATCAACTAAATATCTTTCAGCTTTTGTTAAATCAATCTCCAAGTAATTGTGAGTTTTGTGATGTAAAATAATGTACAAATATAATAGATAATGAAGCTGGAATATAATTAATATTATTAGTTGACCAATCACAAATAACACCAACATAGGAAGGATCCCATTGATTATAAGCTTTAGCTACAACTGGTGTAGCAATAACATTATTTATTACTAAGTTATAATTGTCCAAAACTTGTACAAAATATATAACACGACTGGAATAGCCATTTGTTTTAACCTCTAATAATCCTCCTGGTGATCTTAATTTGTAACTGTAAATAACATTTCTCACTTGTTCAGTTGCAAAACTATTAACTAATTGAACTACTTCATACCATAATTCAACAGCAGTATAAGATGCTTCTTGTGTTGCTGAAATTATAGCATCTTTACCATAATTCTCAATGTAATTAGAAACAAAAACTAATGAATCACTATGGAACGATTTTGAAGATTGAATACCTAATTCTTTAAAGAATGAAGTGATGATAAACGATGAATTGAAACATTTCTGATCTATTCCTATCATTGAGTATCTATCTAATGTTAAACTGATTATAGTATAATCAGTTCCATATATATTCAAACTACAGAACTTTCTAAAGACAGCAGGCTGATTCTCTTTCTTAACAAAGTTTAATATTGCAGCTCCTTTTACAAATGATGCATTGAATGTTTTATCAAATTCTTCTTCATTTGATATATTAAAAACACCAATTAATGGAACATGAAACATATCTGTCAAACTGATTAATGCAGTGTTGTATATACTAGCTTCTTCAGATTCATCAACTATTGTAACTACAGCTGCAGGATTTAAAAATCTCAATACAGCTTCACTCAACTGTGGAACGATTTAATTGAGTTCCAATTACATAAGGATAACATGTATTGGCTATGGAAATACCTGGATAGAAGCATAATTTCTGATATCTTTCACATACTGGAGCTATTTGTTGTAGGATTATACTACTACTTCCACATACTATCATTTCAATATCATCTCTTTTACCAAAATCTCTTACATATTTTACATAATTATCTAAATTCGATTTTGCATCAACTACTTCTATTTGAATCATTTTACCCATCACTCCACCAATTTTATTAATTCCATCTACTGCTATTTCTATACTATTTAACATACCTCTTTCTATTTCAGCATATATTCCTGAAAATGACACTACAATACCAATAATAACTGATGTTGATTTGGTTTTAATACCATCACCACCATAGATTATAGCATTTGTGGTTGTTAACTCTTGAATACCGATGTCATTTTCACTATAAATAATATTTGATAATTCACATGTATAAAATCCATCATTAATATAGTTTTTGAACACTTCAGGTTCAACATAAGTAGAAGATTGATCAATCATTTCGAATTTTTTAATTGATGGAGTAAATTTACCTAAATAAAAGTGATGAGAGACATAATTTGAAGTTTCTAGTTTAATATCACCACTTGGAGATGCAATAACATTATTATATAAATAATTCTTTATTAATGTAGAATTAAATGAACTTTCATGATCTGCAGCTTTATACCACATTTGTACAGCTGTATAAGCATAATTCATCACTTCAGATACAACTATATCACTCTTTGTCTTTACTGCATTTAAGAAATACGTATTAACACTATTCTCCAATGAAATAAAGTAAGATTGAGCTGAATAATATGGCAGTGAAACTGAATCTAATACATTATTTCCTGTTGTTACTGTAACTATCTTATAAATATTTGGATCTTTAGCCAATCTTTTAATAGCACTATCTAATAAGAGATGGAATCTTGGTGGACCAATATAAAGAATATAACATCCAACAGTTGTTCTTGTCAATAGATTTGATACTAATACATCAATATCTGTTGACTCTACTGGTATTTGTGTTGAATAAATCAAATTTCCTCCTTTATTGGTTATATAACTAGTGATATAATCTAATGAAGATGTTGCATATGCCTCTGTTGTAGCAAATACTGCATAATTTAAGGTTGTTAAATCTGTTACATCATATAAATAATTAAAAATTCTACTAAATATTGAAGGTTCTTTTGAAACATATATTATATTTGTATTACAAGATTCACCAGATGCATAATTTATATAGAACAACAAAATATCATAAACATATAATCTTTCTTTTATCATATCTAAGCATACTGATGAAGCAGTAGTGAAAACAGCTTTAACATCAGAATTTAATGAAGAAACAATTGTTGTACTACAAGTTGTATCATCAGAACCATAATCAATCAATGAAACTACTATTTTATTGTTTTTATAACCACCATACTTACTATTAATCTCATCAACAGCAACATTGATTGCATCAGAAACACCTGCATCATTATCACTGTTTAAACCATTTAATGATATTAGAACTAATAATTTTATGTAATTACTAACACCAATACTACCAATAGATGGATCTTCCCAATCACAGATTTTTCCATCAGTTTCTGGAATATTCCAATTCCAAGGATTTGATTCAATTGGAGTTGTTTGACTATAAACTACACTTAACACATTAGATCCATTATTAAATTTCATTATGAAAAAAGGTGCAGATAAGTGATTATTGTTTAAGAATTTAACTGTTCCTGTTCCTGTTGTAAAAGATACACCATGCATTTGCTTGCTGAATTCCAATGATGTAACATTTGGTTTATCTAATGCA
Organism: Proteromonas lacertae; assembly: GCA_002245135.1. Taxonomy (NCBI): domain Eukaryota; class Bigyra; order Opalinata; family Proteromonadidae; genus Proteromonas; species Proteromonas lacertae. Next base: position 39,727 of record NGBS01000309.1, on the reverse strand, counting down.
GTTGTAGCCATATCGTACAATTTAATAGAATTATAAACACTTTCACTCAACATTGTGTTCTTAGAAGTACCAATATAAGTATAAATAGATCCAGAAAATACACTATCAGCTTCAATTTCATCATAATATGAACCAACTAAATAGATACTTAAATAATCATTATTCAATGTTAATCCTTCTAACACTGTTCTTTCCACACGAAGTAAATAAATACTAAATTGTGTTGAATTGGACAATATATATTGTAAATTATCAATATATTCCAAGGCTAAATCATCTTTCATTGTTGAGATAATAACTCCACCATTTGGCATTTCATCTAATGTATCTTTAGCAACAGATAATGTACTTCCACTAATTTCTTCAATTAATAGATTCTTTTTAATAGTAACAACATCATTTAATGAATTAGTAATAATATCTTTCAATACTCTACTATAATCATTATCATTACCAATAATATAAACTTCTTTTAGATTTTTATTGTTTATTAAATATGTAATTAATGGCTCAGCATATTGATCTGGTGTAGTTCCCATATAGAATGTATTTTTTTCACATTCTTGTCCTTGATACTGTTTTGGATAGAAATACACTATATCTGTACCTTCAAGTACTTCTTGTATTGCTAACCTTGTGTTTGTAGAATCTCCACCAATCCATACTCTCACATTCTTTGATTTGTCACTGATTGATTCTAAAGCATATTTTTTAGATAATTCTGGTGTATCTTTTGTATCATACAATATATAATCATAATAATAAGACTCCGAATGACTTAAACTAAATACAATCAAAGCAGAACAGGCTGCATCTATTGCTGTAGCATGCAATTGTCTAAATCTTCCAGATAAATCAAAGAATAAAGCAAAACGAACAACTTGTACTGAAATCATTCCACCAACTTTACCAAAAGCTGAATCCCAATTACAATATATATAATTCACTTCAGATGGTTGTTTAAACCAAGGACTTGGTTTAATAGTTATTTTACTATCATAATCTAATATCATATCAACTGCATTAGTGGATGTATTGTATGATAATTTTGAATAATAAACATTTAATGCCAAATGATTATTATGTTCAAATGTAACATTTCCTGAGATTGTTCCTGTTATATCACTCTTTGTTAATGCTTTCAATAATTCATCTCGTGGTATTAAATTAGTTTTTCCTGTATAATTTGATATATTGGCAATATTAGAAAATGCAGAATAAATTAATTTTATAGATAAAACTGATAGTTGTTTATTTCTAGTCCAACTTGATACAAATGCATATTTGTTACGAATAAATGTGGATTGCTCATTTATTAACACCATGTCATGTGTTGTACTGGAATATACATAATGTCCATCAAAATATTTGTTATATTCTTCATTAGCTAAATCAACATCATCAAAATAATAGGAGAATATATAATACTGTGGAGGAAACATTGATTTTTTATATAATTCTTTAAATAACAACATTTTTGAATCACCTTGTAAAAATGAGATAACTACACCTGTAGCCATTAGATTTGAAACTTTATCTACAATGGCTGATAAATCATTGTTTAAAAGCGCAATACCAATAGTTTGAATCACAGAAATTTGTCTATTCTTTAATAATCTTGTAACAGCTTCAACCATCTTCAGATTTTCATAGGAAGATGTGTATAAAATGATATAATTCCTATCAAACCTATCAAGCATCCAAGGAACAAACATAGTTTGAGATGTAAATACCTGACCTACGTAAATTACATTATTACTACATTCCTGACCTTCATAGTCATAAGGGTAGAATAACAGTAAATTATTATCTTCAATCTCTTCTAATACCGATTTTCTCATTTCACTACCATACAAACCAAATATCAAATTTGTATTATATTTTTCTTCAACTGTCTGAAGAGTTTCATTCAATACATCAATATAATTTTCAGATGGAATGGATATAAAGTTAGCAATTAAAAACAACCCATTAATCATATTACTATTTACATAATCAATACCTGAAATATATCCTAAAAAAACATCCCTTGCTTCATTCCTAAATGTTCCTTCAAATGGTAAAATAATTACAATATTTTGTGAACCTCTTATATTCATTCCAACATCTTCATACACTAAACATACATCATCACCTGTTGGTAAATAGCTTGTTCTTTGATAGAAATAAGATTCCCATATATATGATAATTGTATATCTTTTACTAAAACACCATCTTTATTCTGAGTTAAAGCATATAATGGTAAATTTAAATAGTTATCAGTTCCTATTTTTACACTTCCAATAATAGTATTATCAAATTTGTTACTTTCACTTGTTATAAATTGTTTGTAATTATCATCATCTTCTAATACACTATTCTTGATCAATTCTAACATTATATCATAAACTACATAAGCCATAATATCCTTCTCTTTAAACTCATATTCTGATGGAAAAGAAGAATCAAGTATTTCTTCAAATGTATTTTTAACATTATCTGTTTTATCAACAAAATAGGATGTAATAACATAATGACCTTCGGCATATTTAGTTGGTACAGTTTTAAACATATCCTGATCAAATGATACTATCAATATATGATCAGATATATCAGTTGAATTACCTATTGATGAACTATAAACATCATATAAAGCTTTATAAACTTCTTGATAAGCTTTTCCTTTTAAATTATTAATCAAAAATCCACCAGTTGGTGATACTCTTGGTAGACTGTATATATATTCTCTAATTTCAGATAAGGAATCTTCATCATCTTCACTTTCTACTAATAATTCCTTTTCTTTTGATCCTCCAAACATTTTTAATGTATTTCTAATGAATTGAGACAAATGACTATTTTCTTGATTCTTCATTGTGAATATAGCTACCTTTGTTGTATATTCTTGTAATAAGTATATTAACATGGATGTTCCTAATTGAGCTGGAGTTGGATATGTTGATATTACATGTTTATAACAATCATCTTGATCATTATTGTATAAATTGATCATTATCTTGGTCTCATTATCCAATTCATAAATTGTTTTATTTTCACATAAGTTAATATAAAAATCAACTTCTGCAGTATCTGATTTTAATTTTTCTAATTCTTCACTTGTTTCTGGACAATAGAACAACTCCAAATGAATATATTTACCTATAACACCACCATCAAAGTTAGTTTTATCTTTTAATGCAGTTAACAATCCATATATTGACAAATCCTCTGGTTTATCTTGATGTAATAATAATCCCACGTTTATATAATCATCAGAATCATAATATTCTAATGGATCAATTATTACATTTGAATATGATCCAAATTCCCTTTTAAAAGTTCCTATTCTTGCCAAATAAAAATATTGTCCAATTGTATGATATTGACTAACATAAGTTGGCTCATTAATTATTCCTATATTTAAAGTTAACATTGCTTTAATCAATTCAGTAGTTTCCATTGTTTGAGATATTTCATATGCATTTCCTAAAAATGTTAATGCAGTATAAAGTGTAACAGTTGGTTCAGCAATTACCATTTTTGGTTCACCATGTTTATAACTAATCATTGTCTTTAATAGTTCATTCGCTGCTGTATCAGTATTGAATATATAAGAACTAACAAAATATTGTTCTAAATCTTTAATATTATCTTCTTCACCTTCAATATTTCGTCTTATTTCATATTCTACTATACTAAATGTAATTATTCTAAAGTATTTAGTCATATTATTTTCTATTATTACTCCTCCAACCAAACTACCTAATCCACCATCTAAGAATGTATAAACATAAAACCAATTATTCCTCTCATTTGTCGTTTCATTAACTTCCTTAAAATAAGGATCTAAAATGTCATTGACATCTTCAGTTTTATTGATTAAAAAATAACTGCAATTTGAAACTTTAAACTGCTTTGTTGCATCATAAAAATATTGAGAAGTATTATAAAAATGATCATTTTGTGAAGCAAAAACTAAACATTTATTTCTTGTTAAAAATCCTTGTGTCAATATAGGAACAGTATAAATTTGTGGATATAAACCAAAGTAGATAATATTATCATGATATTGACCACCTTCCCAAGGATTCACCACTAATAATAACTTGTCATATTTCACCAAGACACGTTTAATTAATTCTCTTTCTTTATTAGACATTGTTCCTATAAATACATCAGCTGATGTTTTTGCTAATTTCCCTATTTGTTTCAGGTAATTAGCAGTATGATCATAATCCAATATTGGGTAATTTGGTCTTAACATTTTACCATTAAATCCACCAACAGCATTCATAAAATCACAAACTGTCGAATATACAGAAATATAACTCTCACCGATTTTAGCTAAAGAACCAGTTGTTGGATAAATAAACACGATATTAAATGTAGTAATATCTGTGGCAACTCCATTAAACCAATCACAGACTTTATTCTCTTTGAAATATGATTGAGGCGAAATTAATGAATATTGATAGAAGTATAATTCTAATCCTTTCATTGTTATCTAAATAAAAATAAAATAAACATATATATACTTCTGCAATATGAACTTGCATTCCACAAATTCCTTCATTTGTTAAATATATTCTACCTCCTGGACCAATGAAACTAGAGGGAGTAGCAACTTTTCTAAATAACTTTGGATCATTTTTATTGATAACTTGGTATGAATTATACCATATATGAATTGATGAATATGCTAATGCAACTAATGATGTAACATTTCCATTGTAATATATGTTCTTTAATGCACTTCTTATTGTTATATCTTCACTTTCAGTCATTGAATTGAAGAAATAACCAAAAGAATATTGGCCAGTCAACTATAATATAATATAATAATAATAATAATAATACATTTGTTATATCAAGATTTTCTAAGGAATTCTCTTCAAAATTAGTAGATAGAATTGGATAGTAAGTGCTATTAAAACCATAAAAACTATAAGCATAAAGAAATGAATCACTAAACTCTCTTTCAGTTAAATCAATTATCATGCAACCTCCGTTTTCTATTGGACATTCTCTTCTTATATTATTACATACGTTTAGACTAGGACCAGTTGTTTCATCTTCTAATTCATAATCTAAATAAACAACTTGTGAAATTTCATCTATTTTACTAACTAAGATATCTTTTAAATCAGTAGAATAGTCATGATAAGAATAGATTATATAAACTAATTTCTGTTTTCTGACAAATGTTTCGTATATCTGTTGGATTAATGCTGGAAGCTGGAATACCACAACCAATCAAATTTGGTTTACATACTTCATTGGGAGATGATATGATATAATAAATATAATATTCTAATTCTGGAATATTATCTAAACCATTACTTAATGAATTAATATCATATAATTCAAATGATGTAAATATGTAATATGAATTGTATTTCTGTATAGTTTCTGATGTTTGTTTGATCACTTTTGCCATTTCTTGACCTCCATCTATTACTATTGGGATTATTAAATTAGATTCAGATTCTTTCTATTTATATAATATATATATATATATACCTTTAAATTAATCTCATTAATTGAACTTAGAAAGCCTTCCAACACTCCTCTATCTAAATTTCTAAATTGACCAGATAAATAAGTTATAATAATCACATAATTCAAATTCATATTTAAATTATACTTCTTTGCTAAAATATGACATATATCATCTTCAGGTATTGGAACACCAGGTGCATATTGATAAATATAATCTTTTGGAAGAACAAAATCAGTTATAAATTCATCACCATTTGCAGTATCTTTTCTATATACTTCTATTTCAGAATCTATCATATGATTTGGGAAAATTACAGTTGTTAAATTTCTTTTACTCTGATCTAAGTCTATTGTTCTGTTGTAAAATGCAATTGAATTTAAAAACATTTGTATATTAAATACGTGATATTCTAATGATTGGGCAAAAAACATATCTAACAATGCATAACTATTTTCATAAATAATAATATTAATAATAATAAATATATATATATACGCTGATAATAAATCAAATGTAAATGTTGGAACTGGTGTAACTGCAGGTAGCAGTGTATAATTCTTCAATTATTCCACTTTCTATCGAATAAAACTGCTGTATGTTGATATTACCATCACTTGTATCAGCATATTGATAAAATGATATAATTGGATAATCTTCACTTTTTAACCAAGCTTCTGCAGTTGCTACAGTAGTATATGCTGTATTAATTGTCGCTAATGCTGGTGATTGTACAAAAGTTACAATTGCTGATTTTGTATCTTCTTTTATATTTTCTTTAATGCTAGTTTCTATATCAGCTTGAGGTGTTGATGATGTTATATCTACTTTAACATAATTACTTCTTACGTTTTTTAATGTGAGTAGAATATTAGGCATACAGTCTTTATTATCATATGCATCTTCCATGAAGAGTAAAATGTTTGAGAAATTACCATTAATGTATCTCAAACTTTGAATTATTGTAGAACATTTATTAATACTGAAAAACATGTTGCTATAACATTCATAGTAGTTTGGTTTAGCATTCCAGAAATACAGACCATTTGATTCAAGAGCTGTTTCTAATATATCTAAACTTTCCGATACATAACCAAATATAGCTGCGGTATCTTTCATTGAATTAATTGCGGTATTTATTTCGCCAGCATCAATTTTGTTGTTAGTAACTGTCAATTGCTTTTTAATTACCTCAGTATTATATCCAGTCATACTATCTCTTGCCTTGACAGTATCAATATATCTTTCTATAAAAGATTCCATATCTGTTGGAGATTTTGTTGTAGTTAATATACCAAACTTTACATCAGCACATTTAATCAACGAAAAGTAGAATAATAAGTATAAAACTATTGATACTCTCATTTTAAGAGATTGAATTTATAACGATTTGTATCAAGCCAAACTAAAGACAGGGTTTATGAAAAATGTCGTAAAAATAACCATAATATTAAAAAGTTGTTTTATCTTTCATTTCTTTTTTGTAATGATTATCATGGATGTGATATCAGCAATTCGTATTAGTAGTTTTAGTTTAAAATATTAATCAGAGCAATATAATTAATTATTTCTATATTTTCTTCTATGAGCAAAATTAAAATAAGAGTTCATTACAAACTCAATCAATAAGCAATAAAAAATGAATCAAATTGGATTATATCTAGTTATTACAACAAATGACATGTTTTTGATTCAGGAATATTAGGATCACTCATTCTATGGTCAATTTTAGATATATTAGTTGTTTCTATTAAGAAGAATGAAATAAGCTAAATATATACTTGAATGAGGATTAAGTTGATCAGCTTCGAGTTTCAACTCACTTTTATCCTTTGAAGGGTCAATTGGTGGTTTTGCTGGTGGTTTATCAACAGATTGTTCTTTTGGCTTTTGTGGTGGAGGTTGTTGAGGAGTAGATTCTATAGTTTTCTTATTCACAATATTACCTTTATTTGACTGTGAAGAAACAGTAATTCCACTATTATTCATATTCTTATCATTTATTTTCGAGCCAAATATTTTGCCTTTTTGTGCATCTGGTGTTTTTGCACATATTTGTTCTATTTTTGTTTTAATAATCTATTTATAAATATAAAACTAGTAAATATACATCCTGTGATGGTTTTGATAGATTATTCACTTTACTCAACGCTGTATCTCCAATCTTTGTATATATTTTGATTAATATTTGAATGGATTTTTGTCTTACTTCCATATCACGATATCCAATACAGAAGTATATTAAATCCAACATTAACATTATATCATTCATTGAAGTCATATCATTCAGCAACAAATCATATATCTATTAATACAATAATATTATATATATTTACATACAATTAATCTTCCTAGTAATGCTTTATAATGAATAGTATTTGGTGCATGTTGAATAATTTCATTACCAATTTCAATAATCTTTTCAATACCCATATATTTCTATAAATAATAAAAAATCAATATAATACAAATGTCTTCAAGTTAAGTATAAAATCAATTGTCATTTTACAAGCACTTTGATTTGTATCAACACACTTCAAGAATAATACTTTTAACATAATCCTAATTCCTTTAATAATATCAGCTTCATTTAAATTCTTGTAATTAAAAGGATTTCCATCTATTTTCAATATTTTAGTTAAGAAATCTAATGTATATTTATATATTTTCAAATCATTATCAGCACAAAAATGTATAAACAATGAACAAAGTGATTTATAGAATTCCAATGGATTATTGGCTTTTTGAAATAGAAAGATTATATTCTTTTCTATTACAATCAAACTGGCTAGTTTTATCTCTGGATTTGTATCAATTGTACAGGATGAAATGTAAGGTCCAAATGTGGAGTAATAAGGCATACTAGTTGAATCACTATACATAATAATAATAATTAATATAATAATGATAATATTATACAGTAATATTTTTGGTAATTCAATATTATTTTGTTTGAAATAACTCAATAGTAATTGATTCAAAGATTTCTCTTCTACTGAAAATGACTTTTCATCAGTTTGCATTCCTAATTTTGCTTTTGGTTGTACCTCTAATTGTTTATTTTTGTCAATAAATTCATGGAAAGGAGTCTATTTACATAATATATAACAATATATATATATATATATATATATATATATATTATATACAATTCTTCTGATTGTGTATTCTTCATTATCTGATTGAATATCTTCATCAATTCCTTTTTCTCTGTCTCTTAATACGAGTTCATAATCTTTCAATTGCAAATTTGACTTTTTCAATAGCTTTATTCTTTTATTCTTCAACTAAAAATATAAAATAATAAAATGAAAATATACATGTCTTATTTGTTTATCAATTTCAATAGTAATTTCTTGTTTCTATTAATTAAAAAATATTTAATATATATATAAAATACAGATAATTTATATAATTCATGACCTATATCAATCAATTTATTTGCCAATTTTACATTTGATTTTATCAACGAGTAACTACTAGTAGTTACATCTGATGGTTGTTGTTGTTGTTTCTCCAGTTGTATTTGCAATATAATACTTTCAATATTAACAACTATACTACCAGTTATAGTGTCTACTTCTTTTGGTGGGTTAATCATTAGATTATCATCACAATTTGTATTAGATTTTGTAGATGATTTTGTATTTGATTTTTCTAGTAATGATTTTAAATCAGTAATTGTATAATCTTTAATTCCATATTGAAGTGATGGGTTTTGTCTTCCAATTATTTCAATTCCTATTATACCAATTTGATTGTATTTGTTTTTGGGATGCTGGTAGCATGACATGAACTTCAATTTGATCTCATTTCCTATTACTGTAAGTTTGATTTGTTTTAATTCACACTGATTATCTTCATTGTAATTAAAAGTAACATGACCTAACAGATGAAACTTATTTCTAGTCAATTATTAGTAAAATCGATAATACAGTTGTTCATTTGGAGATTCACTATCTCTTACTAAAATCTGAACTTTTTCAGCGATTTTAAATCTATATATTACTATTTATTATATACGGATGTGATAATATGTTTAATTCTCTGATTTGTGAAGTAGATTGGAGTTTAATTACAAATTCGAGAGGATAATTAGGCTTTCTAGAGTTGAATATATAATTTAAATATTAACAATACTTCACACATCTCCAACCTTTTGATAAATGTTTGGTTAAGTCTCCTATCGATATTAAGCTATTCACTGGATGCTTTGGATCCTCTGAAGTGCAGTCAATTATAGAATATGATAATGGATGAACTGCTTCACTCATAATATTGAAGAAATAGATATAAAAAAATAACCGTTTTATAATTTTTGAAACTCATTTTCTTAATTAATTAATTCATAGTCATGACATATCAATTATTGTGTATTTTCAATCACTAACTAGAACAAAACTTATATATTTAGAATAATAATTGTATTAGTGAATTTTAAAGATAAAAAGCTTTCTGAATGGACTACTTTTTATATATAATCTATTCTTCACACCATCTATTTTCTTCACGAACCTTTGCTTCTTCTTCTGGAGTAAAATCATTCTTAATATTGAAAGTATTTCTGATTTCTTCTGGTGTTTTGCCTTTAATCATAGCTGCTACAGATGCACATCTATACATAGAACATTAATATATATACCCTAATTCCATAAGACTTGGAATATCCATAAAATTAGCTGCTAATATTATTTCCATCAAAAATTCTTTATCTACACTAATAAAATTTGCATCCCACTCTGGAACCATTTCAGACATCTTATTACTTCTTAGTGGTTTTTCGATTTCAGGTAAAGGCAAATCTGCATGTTGTTTGCCTATTTAAAAATATTAGACACGGAATTTATATTAATCAATATACAAAATTCAAGTACTTTTTCTAGTACTTTACCCTTTACGTTGTTGATTGGGATTTCTTGGCCAGGCTCATCGATATCAATCATATTACTAACCAAATGTGACATAGCACCAACATTCTTAGGCACTTCAAATGTCATTCCATCTTGACTAACTAATTTTATAGTTTTATTTGCACCTTCGCCTTCCATTTAGATTTCTATGGATAAATAGAATGAAATAAAATCAAGAAAGAAAAAAGAGAAGAGAAGATCATCATATAATCATGTACATTACTAACAAACAAAAAATGAAAAATAAATCAAAAAAGCTTGACCAATTCAAACCTCATTTTCCCTCCTTTTGTTTCACGAACCAAAAAATGCAAAAAGAATATTAAAAATAAAACTGTTATGCGATAATAAATCATTTATTACCCCACAAAATGCTTAGCTGATTTACTCATCAAGTAATTCAGTGTCATCATGTTCATATTTAGATAATTTCTGACGCATCTCATCAAGCTGTCTGTTCTTTTTATTTAACATTTCTTTCATTTGATTAAACTGTTTACTTTTATAGATTTTCTCTTCAGCCTGTTTTCTTGCTAATTCTAAATCTCCTCCTTTTGCAGCTAATTCACTTCTCAATTCTTCTAATTCAGCCTTCAACATATCGATGTTAGAGTTAGCAGACATGCTAGATGAGTCTAATTGTGATTTAGCTTCGTTTAAATTCAATTTTAAGTTTTTCTGCTTCTTTCTTCATGTCCATTAGATCTTGATTCAATTGTCTACATCTTTTTTCTAAGTCTTCCTTAGCTATTTTTGTCTCTTCCAATTCTTGCATTAATCTTTTATGTTCATCACCAATACTGACTAGTTTTCTATTATCTACTTTCTGTTCACCAAATGATCTCGCACCAGCTGCAAATCTTGCAACATCATCTAACATAGCCTTATCTTCTATTGCTGAAATATTTAGTTTTAATTCAACACCTTCTGAACCAGCTCCATCGAATAATTGTTTTAATAAAATTACAAACATATGTACTATCTTCTCCATTTCTTTTTCTACATCAGTTTTGAAGGTTTTTAAAGCATCATTTAATATATCTTCCACTTCACTTCTATTGTACATATCCTCAACCAATCTAATAAATATATTAAAATAGCAGAAGATACTTTCCATCAACAATATCAGAAAACAAACCATCTAACTCAGTCATTTGCACAGCTCTTCTTGATGAGAACAGTTTTAGCAAATCTCGCATCTATACAATTGAATGATACAAAAAATAAATACTTCTTCTAAATATTGTTGGTTCATTTTGAAATATTTGAAAATGAAAATTGAATGAGAAATTCTAAGATCAGATCGAGTCTCAAATTTCAAAAATCAGTTTTTTTCTTTTATAATTTCAATATCAATGTCAAAGAAAATCGGTATGATGGATCCTGCGTATTTCGTTCCAAAAACGGAGATTATTAAGTGGATCAATGAATTCCTAGAAATGCATATACAAAAGATCGAAGATACATGTTCTGGTATTTTTAATATTTATTAAATTATTGGTAGGTGCTATTGCATGTCAAATTATGGATGCACTATATCCAGGTATTAACCAAACATATTTATCACATTATTATAGGTTCCATACCAATGTCAAGAGTTGATTTTGGAGGAAATCAAGATTATCAATATGTTAATAATTATAAATTACTGCAGAGAGCATTTGATAAAAATGGAATTGATAGAGTATATTATAAATATCAAATTTACTATGAACAATGTTATTATTATCATATAAATAGTATATCGAAGTAGAAAAGCTGATACGAGGTAAATACCAAGATAATTTAGAATTCATGCAATGGTTGAAAGCCTTTTTCGACCAAACAGCTCGTGAAGATATGGAATATGATCCCGTAAGTAGAAGAGCAAAATCAAAAGGATGTGAGAAATTCATTGGAACTGCAGGATCAGCTCCATCTAGTGGTGCAGGTGGAAGAAGACCAGCAGCAGGAGGAGCAGCCTCCAAAGCACGAGCAGCAGCTGCAGCTGCAGATAGTGGAATGAGCAGTGTTAAAAAACCAACAGCCACAAAACCTGCAAGACAACCAATTCAATCTAAACAACAGAAAATGCCAGTATCTCCTCAACAACAACATAATAAACCACCATCTTTACCTGCAGAAGATAATAGTGAATTAATACAACATTTAAGACAACAAATAGCATCCTTAGAACAAGAAGTGGAAGAAAAGCAATCAGCAATGGAAGGATTTGAAGAAGAAAGAGATTTTTACTATGGTAAATTGCGTGATATTGAAGTATTATTACAGAATGAGAATGTTACTGAAGATGATCCATCTGTATGTGGAAGAATATTGAAAATATTATATGCAACTGATGATGATGAAGGTGGTGATCAAGATAATGTAATTGAGACTAATGAAGAGTATGTTGGTGATTATAAGGAGAGTGAAATGCCAGAATATGAACAGGAAGGAGTTATTGATGATGATGATGAAACTCATTGATTATTATTTCATAAAAAGTAATAATTAAGAATTTTAAAAACATATTAATATGTCTAGTCATCTTTTTATTTGTTCTTTTGTATTATAAGTGTAAAAACGTTTATCAAGCTTGTTTTAAGTTTGAATATTCTTTTGTTTTTGAATTTTAAGAGTAATTCATGGGCAATGCTTGTGCAAAAGATGGAAGTAATGTGTCTGCAGAAAGTGAATGTAAGAATGATGTAGCTGAAGCAACAAAAGATCCACAGAGTAAATTTGAACAACTAATGAATAGATTAAAAAGTTTAACTTCTTTTATAGAAGATAAACAAATATACTATTCTCAACTGTATTTATTCTAGTGAATATACTTTGATTAGAAGTCAAACAATTATGAACGAATCTAAAACAGAGTATGAGAATATGCAGAAAGAACAGTTTTTATCAGATGTATATAGAGCAAAAATTATGATGCTTATGAGAAGAAGAAATAATGCATTGAGATATCATAAAATGTTGCAGACTGTAGCATCTAATTTAAAAGAAACAATGGATATGATCAGCAATTTTGAGAATAATAGAATCACTGCAGAATTTGTGAGAGATAATTCAGAACATTTCTCGAATATATACAAAGCCGCTGCTCTAGTTGATGAATTAAGAGACATGACTCATGAACAAGAACAAGTAAGAGTGTATGATGGAGAAGCTACTGAAGAGGATAATGAAAACTTACAAAGATTTTTACAAGAAATTGATCCAAACGTTAATGTATCAGATTTAATAAATCCAGCTGTTACTGATTTGTCAAATATACTGCCAACTGAAGTTCCACAAACAACAACAGCAACAGCAACTGTTAATGAACCACCACCTCCAATAGTGAATGAATCAAAAATAGCAGAAATGGAGATGGATTATTAATCGTTTATATTATTTATTTAAAATTTTTATTTTCAAAAGAAAAAAAAAAAACATTAAAATAATAAAATGAGTTAATTATTGGTAGATTCAGATTTTCTTAATGACATCCCACTATTCATTCTTCTACTTGAGCAAGCACGACTACTTCCTCCATCATTGTAGAATAAATCAGGCATTGATATTGTACAAACACCAATATCACCACAAACAAATACATCAGGCTTTAATGAGAATCTTCCTCTTCTACAATTCCTTTTCGCTATACTTCTAGATTGTTTGGAAGATTGAGATAAAGAGCTTGAACCACCAAATGTTGTACTGTTTTGAATCACGTTTACCCACAAATACATTATCTTTGGTGTGAAGGTCAATAACAATACAGCTAATACAGCCAATTCTACACCTAAACTTCTTAACATCAACAATGTATCTGGTTGTTTCTCCATTAACAAGTTCAATGGTATTTCCAATATACCTAAAATAATCATCAACACTATGGATGATGCTAAACTGATTGATTCATTAAACTCTGATGATGCTTTTCTTGTATCCCAAGCTAATTTAGCTCCAAATAAAAATAGCAATACTACAGCTACTATTTCAATATAAGTGAATATATAATTGGCTGTGCATTCTCTAATGTAATAATCATCTAAATAATTTGAATAATCAACACTAAATGTTTCTGTATATTCTGCTCTATCAACTAACCACCAAATCATCAAATATATTGCTTGAACTAACTCAATACCACCAATTATCTCCAACAACATCATATTTGATATTTTTACTCTCTTCATTTCTTTATTATTAAATAATTTATGAATTCTCCATGCTTTACACACCAATATACTAAACACAAAATCAACAGATAAAGCTAACCACCATACTCTAAAAGCACAAACTACATCATCTGGATAGAATGTGAAAATCATACCACTAAAACTTAATATAACTAAACCTAATAATGTGTAATATAAAAATAATGGTGAAGCAGCATGAATCACTTTTGTAGTTTTAAACAAGTAAATAACTATTCCTGTACCTAGACACATTACATCCAAAATTGCCATAAAAACTATTACCAGATAAATCATTATTGGATTACTCTCATATAACACTCTATTTTTACCAAATTTACAATCTTCTTCATTTAAATATACCAGTTTTGCATCATATTGTGATTCTTTTCCTTGATTTGGGAATACTTGAATTTTACTAGAACCTGATATTCTAAATATATAAATATCTCTTTTAGCATGATTATCATATTGTATTGATATTACACCACCTGGACCATCATATGTTACATACTTCAAACTCAATCTTATATATCTAAAATCAGGCCATTCATCAGCAGAATCACCATTACTTTTAGCATATTCTACTGCAGCTTTCCATAAATATATTGAACTGTAACTTGTTTCAAATATTTCACCTAATGTAATTGCATTCTGATATATTTGCTTAACAGAACTTGAAAATGCACCTGAAGTTGTACTTTTTATTTCTGCATTGTAAGCAGATACTAAATAGGAACCAGATAATGAATCAGTGTTTGATTGAGATAAATCATGTGGATCAAAATTGAATAAAAACATAGTATAATAATCTCGATTAAATAAAGTTGAAGCATAATAGGATGTTAAGAATTTATCTTGTTCTGCTCCTGAGAATAAGTCTAAAATCATAATCATTTCGTAATCCTGTAATAATTCTCCAAATTCTTCCATTATATTTGCTATTTCTGTTGGATTATATGATGAAAATAAGAATGTATCAATTACATTAAACTCTAACTCTTCTGCTACATCCTTGATAATTAGTGATTGAGTATATGTTCTAATAAATATAAGATAAGAATAGATAAATATATATACGAATTTTGTGCATTACCTATTATTATTACATCCATCATTCCCATCTGTTTTATATAGTATAAAGTCGCTTCTGCCTTTTGATTGACTGTTGGTCCTAGCATAATCATATCACTATTACATGTGTCACCTGTTTCTCTTCCTAAATAACCAAATAATACTTCTGTTTGTGCAGCATCAAAATACCTTTGAGCTTCAGTTCTACATTCTGGTGTCATACAACCAAATATCATCTTCAAATTCTCAGTTTCTGTAATAATTGTTCTCATTTGTGCATATACTTTTGAACTAATTACAAAATAATGATCTGGAATTAACATTCTTCCTAAAACTCCATTACCTTCATTTATTTCATCAATTGCCATATTCTGAATCAACAAATTGTATTTTTCACTTATGGTACCTATATCACTTTCATGAACAAATGCAATATGAATTGGTTCTGTATTATGTAATGGTTCAAATCCACTATTCCAATCACAAACATAGCCTCTTAAATCACCACTCCATTGATTATATATTTGTGGATTAATATAAGCTGTTGGATGCCAATTAATCTGTATTTTTTGGTTTTGAATAATACCTGAATATACATATCTGTTAAATAAATGATTTCCATTCAATTCGAATGAATCTGATGGAGTATCAACATAGTAATTATATAACAATGAAAAAGAAGATAAGTCAAATGCATTTGCACTTGTAATAACAGTCTTCCAATAATACATCAAAGAAAAGGCTGATTCATATTGTGTAATGAAATATTTATTAGTACCAATATTAATATGTAATTCTTGATTAAAAATAGATGACAAATAAGAAGGTTCAAAATCTGTCAAACTTTTATCACCTACTGATTCAAAATAACTACCAATCACTTTATGACCATTCATACATTTTGGTTCTACTTCAATTAACACATTCTCATCAAATATTGTTGATAAAACAACCCAATTAGGAGGTGACATACCAAAACTACACAAATCATTCATAAATAGTTCAAATAAATCCCTTTCTTCAAATGTAGCAATGAAATAACCACCACTATTTGCAATTGACAATCTCTTTATTTGTTGGGAGTTCTGCGTTCCTTGATATTCTATATTACCCATTAACAATATGTTCAAATTACCAAGTCTTGATTCAATGTAAGTATTAATAGCTGATGAAAAATTACTGGTTGAATGAACTAATACCACTTGAGTAGCATCTTCCATTGATTTTCTTACAGCAGCTTCGGCAATCTGTTGTGGATATAATTGAGCTGCTAAAACATTCTTTGGACAAGAATCACTATAAACATTTCCACAGAAGAAGAAATATTCATCTCTATCATTCATAAAGTTCACAATATAATCATAATGATAAGGTGTAAAACCTCCAAATACATATGAAACTTTATCAACATCAAAGGCAGTCGTTAATACTTTAGCATAATTATTTGGATCAGATTGAATATCATATACTTTATAATTTAAATAATAACTCAACACTCTATCATTATCATTCAAATAGGTAATAGCTGAAAATAATGCATCAAAAACTGGGCTTTCTTTTTCTCTCAATGAACCTGAGAATGATAATGCAATACCAATTATATATGTTTGAACATCACTTCCTTCTTGGATATAAATATTATCAAAATCACAAATCTTATAAATACCAGCTGCTGATGGTTTATATGCTTCTGGAACATGCATATATTGTGTATAATGGATTAATCTACTTGAACCATCTTCATTCATAAACGAATCAGATATACTTCTTTTCAAATAGTTGTTTGAACCAAATTGCATTTGTCCTTCTGGACTATTAAACACTAAAGAAGCCATATATGGTCTTACATCATCTGATCTAAAAGATTTTGCTGCTTCAACAGCATTTGCCCATATAAGTGCGCTTGAATATAAAGCAGAAGTAATATCTGTTACTGTTGTTGTTTCTTTGTTCATTCTTGCACTCATCTTGTTATAGAAATCAACATTCTCTTTAAACTCATCAGCTGCTCTATAAGCTTCCCAAACTTCATACTTTCTGTATTCTGATAAATATATTGTACTAGTTGGTTCAATTACTATCAATCTAACATTTGGTTCTGTCAAGTTATAATGATCTAGACTCTTTGCTATCTTATCAAAACCATCAAAGAAACCACGATATATTACAGCAACATTTGTAACATTATTATCATACCAACTTTTAAATTTCTCTTCAGCATCTGACGCGGATGCATAATATGCAGTATTGACTGATAAATCAGATAATTCTTTATAAATATATTCACCAGATCCTTCAAAATAGTCTTGATCAACAACAACAACAATTTCATCATACATTCTATTCCTAACTGAATTAATCAATGGCTTATCCAGTGTAATATGATGTGTAGATATCATTATATTCTCATTACAAAAATCTAAATTTTGTTGGAATAAAGTAAATATCATTACATTATTCTCTTTTAAAAGCTGAATTACTGCATCTCTACATGCAGTACTTCCTACAAAGAAAATAACTGGTGGTTTGTAATTATTGACATAATCTGTAATCAATTGCTTACATTCATCAGCACTTGATTGAGTATCATAAATCTCACCTTTTAGAGTATAACCTATAACACCATTATTATTATCATTCAGTTCATTTACAGCAATTTTAAAAGCATCAACTGCTCCTAATGTTGCTTCAGATAAACCACCTGTAATTGCAGCCAATAGCAAAACTCTCTTTGCATCAACTTCATACTGATTCTTATTAATGCTTTCATCAAATGAGCATTGAGTTCCATAACTTTCATCTAAATTCCAATTCCATGCTTGAGGTGTTTGTAAATTATAATTGGATGAAACAGTTGTTTCTTTTACACCATCATCATCATATCTTGCTATAAATAAAGGTAATTTACAGTAATGCGAATCAGTCATTTCAATTGTTCCAGAACCATCTACTGTTGATACTTTACCTAATCTTTGTCTAATCTTATCAATATTCATTTCACCTACATCATTTGCAGCACTTACAAATAAATTAACAGCACCATAAGCAGCATTTGTTCCAGAAGTAGGATGCTTAATTGTGGTAATATCAATTGCCTGAGTCAAAAACTTCTTATTCTCTTCTGATGTAATATCATAGAAATAACTAGCAATAAGATAAATGTTACTCTTATAAGCATTATCAAATGTTTCATAATGTTCAACTTCTGATAAAAGATCAACTACTGGATATTTATTTACATCTAATCTTAATGCAGTATAAATTCTTAAAAATGTTTGTAAATCTTGAGTGTCATTTATAGCAACCATTAATACACCTCCTCCACTGAGAGCAGTTTGTACTATACTTGTTAGCATTGCAGTAGATAAAGAATTATTGGATGAAATAACTGTACTACCTTTTGAAATAAACAAGCCTTCAGCTTCATATTCAGTTATTCGTTGCAAAATTTCAGAATCAGCATCATCACTTCTAATGAAGTATATTTCTTTTGTAACTGATAATGTAATTAAATAATCAAACAAACTTGGAATATATTGATTAGGAACTGGACCAATATAGAATGTCGAATAATCACATTCTTCTCCAACTGATTTTCTTGGGTAAAAGAATATAACTTTATATTCAATAGAATAAACTTGAGCAGCTTTTCTACAGAATGAATCATAACAACCAATTACTACAGATACTAATTCATCTGAGAATAATTCATATGCTTTTTCAGATATCATATTATTATCTGATTCATAATTCTTTATTACAATTACAGGAATATAACCCAATATACCTCCCAAATCATACAACTCTTGAAGTCCAATTAATGCACCATACATTACAGGTCTATGGATTTCAGCTAAAGATCCTGTTGTGGAAAAGAATAATCCAATTTTAACTACTTTTGATGGAATGATATTATAACCTTTTGCATCACATTGAAAAACTTGAGAAGCATCATTATACAGTGAATAGTATTGATACATTTTTATATCTGTACTTGTTTCATAGATATTAGTCACTTCATATTTTTCACCATCCTTGGAAATTGTTTGAATTGACATAGAAACAGAGGCTTGATTACTTGAATCAAATTTTATCTCACCTGAAGGGGTTGCAGTTGTAACTGTATAAATATATGGTCTAATGATCGATATATTGGTTGATTTAGCTTCATTCACTAATTTTGCTGCTATTAATACCATTGAATAACCTCTTGCAGTGTTTGTGACAAATTGTGGTAAATATGTAAACAATGAAACTAAATCTTTCACACCAGTTTCTAATATTTGATTCACTTCATCAGTTTTTCCTTTTCCATTAAATGAGAACATCGAATAATGACCAACCATATCATCACCAAGATCTTCAATTTGCATATTATCAATATTCTTACTAAGCATTGGATAGAGTGAAGACTCCATTTGATTATCTTTCATTTGAGAAGCTAATAACATTGCTGAATCACCTTCTAATGTTGAAACAATCATTGCACCTGATGGAGCTACTGTTTTTATAATATCTAATACACTATTAACATCATCATTATCTATTGGAATACTGAATTGATAATCAAATTCAATTGAATAAAAACTCAACTGATTGATGAATGTATTTGCTAAAGCCTTAGAATAGTCAGTAGACGTATAAAGCAATATCAATGTGTCCTTTTGATTCTCTAAAATCCATGTGGTTATATAATAATAAGCAGTATTAGGAGTTCCTAAATATAAACCATTATAATGACATTCATAGCCTTCATAGTCATTTGGATAGAATAATATTAAGTTCAATTCTAATGCAACTTCATGAAGTGCATTTCTTATCTTAGTTGTCCATCCACCAAAGTAAATAGTAGCTTTATACTTCTTATAATATTCTCGAAGTCTTTTAGCAGCAATCACTGGATCATTTCCATCATTAAATACAACTAAATCAATCTGTTTTCCTAGAACACCTCCATCAGCCATTACCTTTAAAGTGGCTGCATACAGTGAATCTAAAAACGATATTCCTTCATACATATTAGCTTTAGCTATTGGTATAATAGCTCCAAATAATACAAATTCCTTATACTGTTCACTACCAATATTATTTTGCCAATCACAATATTCATATTCTAAAATATTCATCGTTAATCTGTATGGACTAGTTGGCCATATTTGAGTAATAGTTGAATCATATAATAAATTACCATCTTTATCAACTCTTGCTATATTAATAGAATCGGTAACTTGATTATCAGCTGATAATTTAATCACACCTAATGTTGAAGTAATTGAAGTTTTATATAACTGATTTCTTACATCAGATACTTTTGTAGTTGCAGATTCAGAAAGTGTTTGCATAACAAATACTGTTGTTATATAAGTCAATACATCATATTCAGTTGGATGATAATCAACATCTCCTATATCTTTTGCTAATTGTAAATATTCTGTAGTTTCTTCTGATTTATCATCAACAAAGGCAGTAAAGAAATAATAACCATAAGAATAACTACTATCTATAAATATATGAGTATAATCAATAATATAAAGTAAATATTTCTCACTACATTCTTCTTGGGTCAAGCCTTCAGCTTGGCAAATCTTTTTATTCCAAGCTTTCAAAAATGATTCAATGTAATTATATTCCAACATAATCACAAGATAAGGTGATTCTGCTAATAATGTATGAATAACACCAATTTCAATATCTATATCAGTTTCAAGAGTTTCTACATGAATGGCAGCTTCATAAGTTATTCCTTCACCAGCTTCATTCATTATTGATTTAAACAATTGTATTCTAGTTTTATAAGACTCATCAGCATTGTAAACCAAAATTGGTTTTGTTATACCATTATATAATATCCTTAATCCAATAGGATATAATTCTTGGTATGGATTAGTATTCATATATAATATGTTCTGAATACATTCATTTCCTACATTTCGAGCAGTATAGAACAATAATGCTTCAATTGATTGATAAGAAGGTGAGAAAAACTTCTCAACTGTTGGACTACATCCTCCAATTGTATAATAGAATGATCTGGTTTTTCTTGATATAACACCACCTGCTGCTTGATCTTCACTGGTTGGACAATTGAATAATTCATATCTAACTGGCACTTGTTTTATTCCACCTTCACTATTATACTTTTCTATTTCGTTTACACCTTGTAAATATGCATAATATGATTTAGTTCTTCCTAAATCGTTCAAATCTAATACAAAAGCAATTCCTACAAATTCAGTAACTTGTTGTATTACATATGGTTTTGATGAGAAACTTGTTACTAAAAACTTATCATCATGCAATTTATTGTAATAAGGTTGAGGAGAAATAGCTTGATTCATTTTCGTTATTGTTTCTTGAGAATCTTCATGAATTTGAAACAAAAATGGATATACATCAACATAATTTGATTTATCAATTGAAAGAACTCCAACTGGAGTATCAACACCAGATTGATAGAAATACGATCGAAGGGTTGTTGCTTTTAAATCAGCACTATTTTTAACTGCAGCATCCATAAACAAATATGAATTATAAAATGCCATACTTACATCATCTAATAAATCAAATGAACTACCAAAGTAAGTATTAACAGATGTGGTAAGTGCATTATTCAAAATATTAACTAGGTTTGGAGAATATGAACCAAAGAAATAGTGTTCTTTATAAACAGCTTCATTCTTTGTATTCGCTGTATTTCTGATTGTATAATCCATTAATATTACTGGGTATTTCTTCTTATCTAAACCTTGATTTTCATATTCAGTTAAAAAATCTTCAGTATAATCATCAATAAATGATAAAATGAAACAGAAATCTTTACCTTGAACAGCATTTTTCAATTGTGTAACCTTTGTAGGATAATCATGATCAGTAGATGAGAATACAATATCATCAATTTGATTTTTATCTAATGTTGTAGAATATGTGTTAATATAATCATATAAACGTTGATGAGTTCTATTTTAAATAATAATATTATATATATAATACATTCTATCTTTATCATAAACAATAACATAATAATCAGTAGCCTGTAAAAAATAATGGAAAGTGAGAGTAAATAATTGATTAGGAATTGCATTAATTTGAATTATATTCTCATATTCAGTTTCTCCTCCACTAATAAATATAGAAAATAACAACTTATCTTTTTTAACTAATATATCAGCTATTGCTTCTCTTTCATTTTCATCTGTTGTTCCTACCAAATATAATAAGTCTTTATCATCCAATATTTCACTCACTTTGGTCTTAAAATCAGCAAAATCATCATCAACTTTCCAACCAATTGTAACAGATGAAATTCTTCTGTCATTTATTCCACCATTCAAATTAATTAATTGAATAATAAACTGCAATGCATCAACAGTCTTTAATTCAATTGGATTTTCAATGTTTAGTATAATACCAATTTTGTATATTTTTTTAAATTCTTCTGTCATTTCTCCATTTGTATATTTACATAGTAAATCTTCTTTATTAAAAGCAAATGATTCTGATACAAATGATGGATTATATACAACAGAAGCTTCATTATTGTCATTTAACTATAAACAAAATAACAATGGAAATTATACTCTAAACAAATGTATTTCTCCTCTTGCAATACCATTATTGTAAATCTCATAAAATCCATATGCTCTGTTTTCAATTGTTGTATGATAAATAAACTCCTGATACAAGTTAGGAGATGTTGATGATGATGAGTAAATAGCAT
Organism: Proteromonas lacertae; assembly: GCA_002245135.1. NCBI lineage: Eukaryota > Bigyra > Opalinata > Proteromonadidae > Proteromonas > Proteromonas lacertae. Next base: position 16,377 of record NGBS01000309.1, on the reverse strand, counting down.
CGGTAATTAATTCCATTAAATCGTGTATGTAGCCTACAGCTGAAATCATTTTAGGCTTGTAAGAACTTATTTGTTCTATATAATTTTGGTAAGGTTCTAAGTGTTTAGATCCCATTTCATTACTACTGTGAGCAGCAAATATTACTCCATCAAACTATTTAATGATAATTATATATAATATATACATTTGGTTCACCATATTCTCTGACAATCATTTGATCAAGATTCAATGATATAACTTCATAATGATTATCATGCCTTATCTTTTTACTCTTAAATGTTGTTAATAATGGACCTAAATACATTTTTTCAGATGTAACAACAACTGCAGTACCATCTATTCAAATATAAATGGAAATATATATACAATCACCATATTTACCATATATTTTATCAGCAACTGCGTTTGTTTCTGATTCAGTAGCATTATCAATATGCACTTCAAATATTTCTTCACCTTTCATTCCATGATCAATTGCATATTGTTTTATCAGTGATCTTGTATTCTTACCAAATCTATATTCATTAATATTTTCAAATATATATATATATACTCATTAGGAGAGCCAACCAGAGCAAAAGCAGTATATCCTGCATCTCTTAAATACTTGTAAATCATTTCAATATAAACATGAACTGACATATCACCAAATATTAAATCACTTTTACACATATTTGCATCATTTGGTCCTAAATAGAATATTTCAGTATCTAAATCGATTATTGCATCATAATAATAATCTCTATCTTCAATGGAAGTCATTAGAAAGATGGTTCTAACATCACTACTACTGAATAACTCTCGTAATTTTGCACCAATTTCAGCTTGAGGCTTGTTTGAGTTGAACAGAAGAGGGAATAATGTTTTTCCTAATAATTCTTTCTATTATATAAATATAAATAATTATAATAATATACTTCAGTATTAATATCATTAAACATTTGTCTAACAATTTCGTACATTAATACAGATTCATACATCTTCATGTCTTGTATAAAGACAATTGGTAAATAATCTAAAGTTGTTGTACCTTCTTCAGGATTAGATAAGAAATTACACGTAGGATTAACTAATTCACCAATATATTGTGAAGACTGAAATGTAAAATCAATTGGAAATTCATAAAGATAATTAACAGACTTATCTGCATTAAAACTTGCCATATATTGAGTTGTCATAGTATAATGATTCTTTAACATTGCAATATCACCGCCTGGAAATTCAAACGTCTTATCAAATATATAAGTGAATAATGTATGAATATTAGTGCTAGGAACATGATCTCCAGCATATCCTAACATATCAATTATACCAACATTAACTGATGCTTGTTCAGTATCAACTGTCGAATGAGCTGTTGATACAGTATGAAAATTTGCTGTTTTACTATTTGTAACTGACTGTTTATAGGGTGTAATAAAAAACATGCCTTCTAAATCACCAAAATTTGATGAAAAAGCGATATAAACATCTTTTAAAACAACTCCACCTTGGTATAACAAAATTGGATATTTTGCAATTGGATATGTAGTAGATCTTTTAGTAATCATATTTTGCAAGGTAGTTACATCTTTAATAAGCAGTAAAGTAACAACACTATCATAGTTAGCTAGAGAAGCAACATATTCGTCCAAATCAATAGTCTTATTATGAGATTCATATACAATTGTTCCTTCGTACATATCAATTATATTGACTAAATGATCATAATAATATGGAGTATAATCTTTATTGTCTTTATCGAGAATTAAGGCGAAATTTCTTGAAAAACGAAGAGCTAAGAACATTATTGCTATAAAATAAATTAAATGAAATAGTATATACATTTTTCAATAGCAGGCAAGACAGAAATGCCATGAATTCTGATTTTCATACAATCTCCGTTTGAAAAAATATCTGCACACCACAGTACTGTACCATTACCAGCAATAAATCCAGCAAGCTCGTCATTAACATTATCTCTACAAACACTCAATGCCACAGTTAAGTCAGTTTGAGATATTTGACCAGCAAAAGTAGTATCATGAGGACCAGTGTAAGCCAAATCGATTAGATCAATTTTGTTAGTAAGATCAGGATTAATCAAATCAACGTAGTCTTTCAACAATTTATATTCTTCTGTACCTGCTGACAATGACACATAACCTACCTTTAATGACAGAGCACTTTTCAAAATAAGGAATAGAAAGAAAATAACCACCATTAAAAAAATAATTTAGAATCGTTACACTTTCTCTTTAATGCTTAGTCAGTATGGCTATTTGGTTATTGTTCTAAAAAAAAAGTGATGAATGTGAATAACTAGCCTTTTTTTAGACATTTTTATATACGAAATGATAACTACCTCAAAATTGCTTAAGTCATAAACACAATCATCAATCTATTTTTTTAAGAAAGCTTTTCATTAAGTGTAGTATCATAATTAAAATTATAATAAGAAAAATAATTCTCTAAACTAAAGAATAATCTCATTATGCCAAATTAATTACTACATAAATTTTGTATGCTACTTACATGCATTATGGTAATTTTAATAATTAAAATTTTAACCCTTTTAATTAGATAACAGCAAAATGAAAATTTCTATTTGGCAAGCCAAGCTTATCCGTTAAGATTGTCGTTTTAGTATTATAAAGGGAACTAGATAACTAATAAAGATGAGTTCTCCACGTCAGTCAGACCTCCCACAAAGCTATTACACTGACGCATCAGGATCTCAATATGGTGGACTTGATTCAGATTCTAACGCAGAGTATCCAGCTGAACATGATAATAAATATGGTTTTGCATATGGTTCTAGAGCAAAAAGCCCATTAATTCCAATACAAGATATTTCTCAAAGTGAACAAATGTCTTCTTACCAACCCTCTACAGAAGATCAAATAGAGAGTCAAATGGATTCAAATACAATAGAAGGATATAAAAAGTCATACAGTATAGAAAATGATTTTCATCCTTCTACTTTTGAAGAAAGGACTACTGATCATAGAGAATTATCCCATGACTATGGTGTGAATGATCCTAGATCAGAAAAACAAACATATAGAAGCGCATTAGATGATTTGCCTTCATCTACTTACGAAGAAAGGGATTCAACAAGTAATATGATGGAAAATGATGTAATATCCTATGAAAATAAAAGTGTGCTTGATGAACTACCTACATCTACGTATGAAGATAGAGAATCTCTAGATAATATGATTGAAACAAATATAATAAATTATCAGAATAGAAGCTTTTTAGATGAATTACCAACATCCACCTATGAAGATAAAGAATTCCCCAATAACTTAATAGAAACTGATATAATTAAATATGATGATGGTGAAGAAATAGTTGCTGAAAGAATTCAACAAGAATTCGGTTCTTCATATCATATTGCAAATCCATTACCTTATCAATATATGTCTGAAGATACTAAAGATCCTACACTTAGTTCACGATTGTTCCCAACTGAGAATTACTCTGGTTATATTGAGAGATTTACAAAATCTACATATGAAGATATGACTAACAATAATGAGATGGAAATGTCTGAAATATATACATGTGAAGAAGAGAAACAACCAGAACCTGTTGTAGAAGCCAGAACCAGAACCAGAACCAGAACCAGAACCAGAACCAGAACCAGAACTGTTGTAGAGTCCAGAACCAGAACCAGAACCTGTTGTAGAGCCAGAACCAGAACCAGTGTAGACCAGAACCTGTTGTAGAACCAGAACCAGAACAGAACCAGAACCAGAACCTGTTGTAGAACCAGAACCAGTTGATAGAACCAGAACCAGAACCTGTTGTAGAACCAGAACCAGAACGACAGCTGAACCAGAACCTGTTGTAGAACCAGAACCTGTTGTAGAACCAGAACCAGAACAGAACCAGTTGTAGAACCAGAACCTGTTGTAGAACCAGAACCAGAACAAGAACCTGTAGAACCAGAACCTGTTGTAGAACCTGAACCAGAACCAGAACCAAGAACCTGTTGTTAGCAATCTCCAAAAGAGACAAAATCGCCAATTATACAATCACCATCCAAACCAGTAGAAATTCCAATCTCTTTAAGATCAAGTAAAGATATTTTACCAGAAAACAAACAACAGTTTATTGATAATTTTACAGATCATTCATTCTATAGTCATTTAGGATTAGAAAAGACAAGTAAAGTAATTCCAGATCCAGTCAAACATTCAATATCATCTGGTGTAAAAATACCTCCAAGATCTATTAAATATGATTATAAACACAGTCAATTAATAAAATATTCATTGATAACTAATAAATTTGTAAATAGTGATGAATGTGGTATAACAATATTTAGTGGTTCTTTTACATACAAGTGTGGATTTTCACAGGTTATAGAAGAAACAAAATCTCACAAATCTTCTGATGGTAGTAATAAAATTACATCCTATTAAATCAGAAATATTTGTAATACCATTGAAAAGTACTGCTACTGATTTAAATACATTAAGCAGTCATAAATATAAAGTGAAAATACCCAATCCATCCATTAATTCAACAGTTTATCACATTGGAAGTAGTACAAAAGCAAGAATGACTGACGAATCATACAGAGCTGAAGCTGTTGGTTTAAAGAAAGTTCATATTTTATATTCATCAACAACTTATGAGATATGTAAATCTGAAGTGTTAGAATCTCCAGCTATCCCTCAACATTATGAACATAATGAAGGTTTAGAATGTAAATCATCAAGATATTATTCAGTTGTATATAAAACCGAATATATTGAACCACCATATGGTAGAAAGATTTATACAGATGGAGACAAACCATCTGACAGTTCATCTCTCTATCCAGTTGCTGCTCCATGCAGATCATTCGTAATAGAACATTCATTGAATAAAAGAGAAGTTGAAGGAACAGGTAATAATGATCAAGGAGGAAGTAAACTAGAATTTATTACACAACATTCTGATGTAATATTATCCAAAATAAAAAGTTTCAAATATACACACAAACCCATCTTTTTCTTTGGAGAATCTGAGAATTATTTTGCTAAAGAGTTGTGTAAATCTGAAGTTAAATATCATAATTTAAAATCTCATGCTTATGATGAAGGAAAATCTGAAGAAGAAATTCCATCATCTCGTTTCTTCTTCCATGTAAAAACATCTGAATTAATTGAACACTCTTTACCAGAAAGTGAATATGGTTATGTTTATGAAGTTAGAGATAAATCAAATAAATATCAAGTAACTCAAAGATCTTATAGTAATAAAGTTCAATTGCCAGAATGTTCTTACAGAATTGATACATCTTCAATGTTGCAGAATAAAGAATTCTTAGTAACATTACAATCTGAATATAGACATAATTATTTCAATGAGGGAAGATATGAAGATAGACCAAGAAAGACATTACATGAATCAAGTGAATATTGTGTTACAAAATATTCATCAATTTCACCATATTATCCACCAGTTGAATTGAAAGCTGAAAGATGGTGAAAACACTGAAAAATCAATACAATCTTTAGCATATGAAATACCTGAAGTTTATAGACCTCCAATACTTACATTACCTCCTGTAAGTGATGATCCAAGTGAGAATGTATCTGATGAAGATACAGATGACTCAATTGATTTATATTTGACTAAATTCAGTCATAATTTATCAATACCAAGAATAAAAGCACAGAAATTCAGTTTACATGTTACTGATGAAGATGATACTGAAGTTTATAATGTAGAATATAAAACTGAAAGAAATTCAAATAAAGCATTAGAAGAAGGCCAAGGAAGATGTGAAATAGTCGAACCAATGTTTGCAAGTTCAGAAGTTGTTGAATATCCAGTATTTAATCAATCAAATGTTAAAGATGTCAGACCAATCAAAAATAAAGTAGTCTTTTGGTGATATTAAACCAAAGAAAGTACATTCTACGTTATTCTCTACACCTCATAAATCATCTGAAAATGAAAATAGCAATATATCATTCACAATCAAGACCACAAAGTTCTCCAGCTGTTATACATTCTTCATGTTATTCAGTACCTAAAGAATCTACAGTAGAGGTAAATAAACTAGGTAGTCCAAAGAAAGTAACCGATAAAGAAACTGGACATGAAGAAGAAGCTGAAGGAGAATCAAATGTTTATGATATACCAAAGAAAGAAGAAAATGAAGAAGAAAATGATAGTAACTTCAATACAGTGAAGAGTTTAGAACCGTTTATGGAAACTATGACAAACTCAATTGATATTATTTGTACTGAAGAAGATGATTGTTGTATTGGTACACAAACTGACTTTGTTGATTATACAGATGATGTTGGTATTTATACAAAGAGAATGAGTCAAATAATATCAGCTGGAAATACAATCAAAGAAAAACAATTAGAAGTATCTTATAAGAAAGTATTCCCTGATCGATGAACATGAGAATAATGAGAATGGATATGAAGAATATAATGATGAAGATGAAAATAAAGAAGCAAGAACATGAGCCACCAGAAGAATCATCTATTGAAGAGAATGATATTGTAATACCAAGTGAAGCAGAAATAATAAGTGATAGAAGACCAGAAATATTATATTCATCTCTATATTTAGTATCAACTCTTGAAGAGCATAAGATTGAATCTCCACAAGAATATACAGAATGTTCTACTCAAACTCCAAATCTGGATGATTCTATACATTATGATGTATCTAAATTAGAAAATTCATTCGTTCAAAATAATGATTCTATTCAACCAACAGAAGCTGTTACTAAAGAAGAAAGTCATGAAAATGAAAACTCCATTGTTGTAGAAACTAAATACATTGAAAAACCACAAGAAGAAATTAAACTTGAAGAAACACACTATGATGATACAGTAATAAAATCAGATAGTCCAGTACCATTAAAAGATAATGAAGATATGTTAGTAAATAGTAACAACACAACTCCAACTGAAGTAATATCTCCATTACTAGGACCAACTCATACACTCAATCCATTAAAGAAATTCTCACAAACTGCTCCAGTGTATAGTCAAGATGAATTCCAAAATGAAGTTGATTTCAGTAGAAAGAGTGAACAATCATTAGATTTACCAAAGAGACAGTTATTAGGTGCACTTGAAAATTGTGATAAGATTAAAGCAAGAATTCAAACTGATTTGATTAAAATGTTACAAACAACTGATATTTATAACAAGTTTTTAATTGCTTTATACTCTTTCGCTGCTGATTATCAATTAACAGTTTGTCATACTAAGAATATTCAAGAGTTCTTTGTTTCTAATCATTTAGCATGGCATAGAGATTATAAATTATTCTTTAAAAAATATTGCATCAGAGGTCCATTCAAACATTTTGATGCTAAACCTTTATTAGATTTATTGCCTACTGTTTCTGATCCATTACCAAGATATAGTGAAACTTTAATGAATTTAATATCATCAACAGGACATAAGCAAAGACATGATTTAATAAAACAACTAAGAGTAAAGAGAATAAAATCACCAGCTTATTTCAAACTGTTTTCTCAATTGGGAATTACTGATTTGTATATTTATTTATTTATTTATTTGTATAGTGAATTATTGAATTATATTTATCAAAGAATGACTATTATGACAAAGACTTATGTTGATGCGAGTGTATTTGAACTATTCTTCTTCAATTATGATATATTCTCAGCAAAATTCAGAAAATCAGCCAAAGCGAAAGTTGAGATATTTATTGAGCAGTATTCAAAGTCAACTTAGATATGATGAGTATATTTTTGTTTCATTTATATATTATTAATAGTCCATATCTATTTTATCAGTATTTAAATATAATAAATGATGACTGAAGTGCCTGTCCAACGATTAATTCAAATATTTAATGCTTTTGGTTATCATATCACTTCACAAGAACTTACAGATATGTTTTATCCATCTGCTGGATTTACATTTGAGTTTTATAAATCATTGTATGTACCAGATAAACTCAGTGCTGCTTTACTTGATCCAACACCAATAGTGTAGATATGCCATTTAATTTTGATTCTAATAAAAAACATATCCTTATTTAATATTGAATTGAATGTGTTGTGTTGGATATTTACATTCATTTTTTTGATTTAACATTGTTTTAAAATTATATTCGTTTCTGGAAATAAAGCATTTCATTTTTTAGCATCATGGCAGAGTGTGATGACGTTGAAATTGAAGATTTATACAACCCTGATAGTCCAACATGTGCTATTGAAGAACAAGGACCTTATCTAATTCAACATGAAGTATTTTAGCAATTGTGTTATTAATTTTAGAGAAATGTTGAAGATGACAAATCCTTAGGATCAGATCCATTTAGTGCTACTATTTATCTAAAGACCTTTGGTTGTGCTCACAATATCTCTGATGGTGAATATATGAAAGTATTTTCACTAATAAAAATAATATTCATAGGGCTTATTAACAAAAGCAGGGTATAGAACAACAGAAAATCCAGAAGAAGCCAATGTTTGGATTTTGAATAGTTGTACTGTGAAAGATCCTTCAGAAATGGCATTTGTCAATCTAGTAAAAGAAGGCAAACAAAAGAACAAAAAAGTAATTATTTGTGGTTGTGTTCCTCAAGCTGATCGAAGTATAGAGGTATTAAAGAATCTATCAACAATTGGGAACTCATCAAATTGACAGAGTTGTTGAAGTTGTAGAAGAAACATTGAAAGGTAATACAATACAAATATATGAAACAAGAAAAAATCCATCTCTTATACTTCCAAAAGTAAGAAAAAATGAAAAAGTAGAAATACTTATTCTATCCAGTGGATGTTTAGGAAAGTGTACATTCTGTAAAACTAGATTTGCACGAGGTACTTTGAAGAGTTATCCGCCAGAAATGATATTGGATAGAGTAAAAGAAACTAGTTAAAGAAGGGATAGTGAGTGAGATATGGATTAGTAGTGAAGATACTGGTGCTTATGGTCAAGATATTGGAACTAATTTACCTGCATTATTGAAAGAAATTATTAAATTATTACCAGATGTATATACTTATAAATGTAATATATTATTATTATTGTTATTAGAATATGATGTTAAGAGTAGGAATGACAAATCCACCATATATAGCTAAATACAAAAAAGAAATGGCTGAGATATTGAATCATCCAAGAGTTTTCTCATTTTTACATATTCCAGTTCAATCAGGAAGTAATAATGTATTAGAATTAATGAATAGACAATATAAAATAGAATTATTCAGAGATTTGGTTGATTATATGATTAGTAAAGTAAGAGGTATCACTATTGCAACTGATATAATCTGTGGGTTTAGTGGTGAAACAGAAGAAGATCATAGAGAGAGTGTTAATCTACTAAAAGAATATGAATTTCCTATTGTCAATATATCTCAATATTATCCACGTAAAGGTACTCCAGGTGCTTTAATGAAAAGAGTTGATAGAAAAATAGTAAAAGAAAGAAGTAGAGAAATTAGTGCATTATTTAATGAATATTTACCTTATAAAGGATTATTACATAAATATTTAGATGTATTTGTTTCAAATGAAATTGATGGAAAGCATAATGTTTGTCATACTAAGAGCTATATTAAAGTATTAGTTGATATTGATGAAGAAAATAAAGTTGGAAGTTGGATAAAAGTTTATGTTACTGAAACTTGTCGTTTTCATGTAGTTGGTAAGAAGGTTAATGAAGCTAATACAAAGTATGTTATACACCATTTAATGGTACTTTTATCTTTAGTTATGTTGGTAGTGTCTTTAGTTGTGATGAGAAAAATATTTAGAGAATAATTGAAAAATAATTTCTATTAATGTGTTTTAAATTGTATTATACCTTATACAATAAGCTATATGTTTTAAATAATCAAATCTTTAATTAACAGCAATTAAACATTAAATCCTCGCCTTAATAATATTCTTATTATATTAACATATAAAATCAATCCTTCGCTACATAGTATTATTATTAATTGATTAATTTTTAACGGCCTAAAGATTGTAACAATTGTTCAATTATTAAGAGTTTCTGTTATTGTATTTTAACATAATTCAAATATAGAATCATTAAGTACATATATAAATATAATGCATTGATGCTATCTCTTCTGTTCGCGTTAATTATCAATCTAATTAAAATGTTACTAAAAACATGTGATACATATATAATAATATTTACTATTATATAACAACTACTACTAATGTGTATATTCGAAATGTTCTGATAAATATTATTTACTCCTCAGTTGTTAGTAGTACATACATAAAAAAGTTAAAAATAAATAAAAATCTATTGATTATATATTTCATATACAGTATGAGATTTTTAATGCTTTGCAACAAAAGATTTTATAGGTTTGACACAAAATAATTAATTTCTAATGCTATTTTTAATATTCTTAAGCCTCCTGGTAAAATTTAAATGTACCAAAATAGCCTACTTAGGTAATGCAAACGACCAAATTTATACTGACTTTCTGAAGCCCTACAATGTCTATCATCCAACTCTCGACATTACTCTCATTAATGATGATAATTCTCATGATTATTCCAATGAATTTAACAATGCAGAGGATGATGGGATAGAAATGCTTGTGATGAGATGTAACAATGATGTTTACAACTCTCAGGCAGATGCTTTAGTTAATACTAAAATACTTGTGATGTGTACTAATGCATATAGTGTTGGTAGATGCTCAAGAAGTATCATAAGTGGTGTGTCGGTTATACCACTTATCGAAAATGGTATGATAATAATATTATTCTATTCTATTTATAGTTTTCACTCAAATAGGAATTAATTATGATGGTAATGTGAGTCTTGTGTTTGATAGTGGTTCTGAAATAGACAGTTTCTATTTAGACCGACTCACATCAACAGCTAGCTTATTTGGAGTAAAAATAATCTATTCGTCAAATGTAACCCTGACTGATGAGGTAATAGAAGAGTATTTGAGTAAAACAATTAGTAAGAATTACTCAACTGTTGTAACGCTAATGGGAGTAAGTGATAGTAATAAAATTGCTAAAATTCTGAAGAGAAGAATAGATTTTCTCACATCCATATCAGAAACATCAGATAAATATCCAATATACTATTTGCCTGGATTTTTAGACTATAATAAATTTAGTGAGCCTGATATAGGAGATTACAATGTTTATAATATGTTAATTACTGGTTATACAGGTAAAGAAGGCTTAATCATAACAAAAGAATATCAAAATAATTACACTTCAATATTTGATGACGCTTCAGGGTATGAATATGCTGTATTAGCAGGTGTGTTAGATGGATTTGTTGAAACCAGCAAGAAATATCCAACCACTAAGATAAAATATCTTTTACCGTTTATGTATAACAAACCATTACCATATCCAGGTGGTGAATTGTATATTTTACCAAATCACTTCATTACTTTATCAATGTCAATTTGTACAATTATTGGTACAACAGGAAAATATGTACAAACATTTACTATTCCATATGATATTGATTTTGAAGTGAGTGGTTATTATGGTATAATCGAAACAACAGCATGTAATTTTAAATCAAATCCAATTGATGGAATATCAACAGTTGATTCATTACCAATTGGTTTTATATTAGACACGTCTACTTATAAAAACAAATTTATTAGATTGTATATAGACAAAATGATATCTGAAGCTGGTTATGTAATAGGAAGAAAATTAACTCAATTGATTTTAGATGTAAGTAGAAAGACAAATGATGTAGTAAATGAAATATTAGAATTTTACCATACATCTTATCTTCATACAATCTTCATAGTTGTTGATTATGAGAAAATGGTTGAATTTTCTGATGCTTTATATGATTATGATATTCAATTATTCTATATAGGTCAAACTCCAGGTGAAAGATGTTTCAAGAATGTGATATTTGGTGATTTTATAACAAGCTCATATGCTTCATTAACAGCTGAATATATATTGAAAAACAATTATGATAGAGTATTTATTGTTGGTGCAACTTTATTTTTTGGTAAAACTAGTCGAAATATCGTAACAGAAGAATTAAATTCCAGAGGATATAGTAAAGTGAAAATAGGATATTATGATATGTTAAAAGCAAGTAAAGATGAAGCAATTAATATAACAAAACAAATAAATGAAATGCCCATAGGTGAATATAACAGAACAGCAATCATTTTAGTTGTTAAAAAGACATTCCTTGATATTTTATTTCCTACTTTTTATGATAAAGGAATGACTTATTCAAATAACTTTACAATTATTTCATACTTATTTGATGAACTTACTCTTGATGAAAATAGACATAATCCTAAAGTTGATATGTATAATGATGTTATATTTCTTGGTCACAGTAACACTAATATGAATACAATCTTAGATCCATTTAGAAATGATATGTTTAAAATAACCAGAAGAACAAATCCTTTATTCACTCAACTTGGTTTAATTCATAATCTATTTTCATTACTTATTCAAGTATATATATATATATATATATATATATATATTTATTCTTTATACTAGTCAATCGAATCATCTTCCTCTTTTTTACCATCAGTTTATAAGAATTATATATACCATCAATCAGTTAAAAATCCTGCATATAATCAATATGAAGTATATTATAATGGTTTTGCTCAAGGCAAATTAGGAATGTTTCAAGTGAAAAGTTCAATATATCCAATAAAATCAGAGAATATTTTGAATCAACTATCTAATCAAAGAGTTTATTCATTTTATAACAAATCATTAACCTGTGAATATTCAAAAGATAAAATTATAATATCAAAATTCAATTCCTATAAAATAGTAATGGTTTATAATAGATATTCAAGTGATGATAATACCTTAATGGATTATTATACAGTTATATTTGATATGATTAATCAAGATGGTGGAATAGGTGGAAGAGAAATCTTACCTGAATATATCCATTATTCAACATTGAAAGAACTTGAAGAAAGAGTAACAGAATTAGGTAAAATAAAGAAGATATTTTATGTTATTGTGGAAGTCAATGGAAAGAAGAAAGAGATACAATAGCTGATATATTGGTAAATCAAAAGAAATTATTATTCTCATTATCTCCATCAGGTGGAGAAGTTTCATATGAGAATATACTAATGATAAACACAATACCTAATCAAAGATTAGAATGGAATATTTTAACTCAAGTAGCTAAGAATCAAACAATATTATTTGTTTATTTATCAAATAGTCAGTATATATATTTATAATCTTATTTTAATATTTGTTGTAGAGATTCAATAAACTCATTCAAATATGCAGAAGAATTAGCTAAATCTGTGAAAGGACATACATATGGAATTGATGTAGATCCATTTAATGATGATTGGAATGACATTTGTGAAAAGATAGAGAATATAACAAAACCAGATTATGTTGATTACTTTTTGTATCTATCAATAGATAATTATACTGAAACATTTATTTCAACATTTAAAGAAGATTATCCAAAAAATAAAATATCAATCTATGTAGTTGATTGTGTAGAAACAATGTTTAAGAATAAAACAAATGCCGAAGGATTATATTTTGCTTCTTGTTACTTTTATTGGATTAGATAATAAAGAGAATAAAGAATTAAAGAAATTTATTGACACTTATAAAGGAGATTCAAACTCATTATTGAGTAATATGCAGATTTCATTTTATATTTCTTTAATAATGATGAAAAATGCCTTAAATGAAGGTATTGATCGAAACAGTGTATTTAATTTGAGAAATTACTTCTATTCTCATCCAGTTTCATCTCCATTAGGTAAAACAACACTATTCAAAAATAACTATATGAGTTTTCCAATTTACGCAATACAGAAAGTGAAAGGTTCTAATATTCTTTATGCTGAGATAGAAAATCCAATAATGCCAGAACCATATTTATATTTAATTCATAATAATGTATATGTTGATAGTGATTATTCAATTCGACCTGCAAAAGTAATGAAAGAGATTGAAATGATAGGAATAGCTTATGTATTGGATATAAGCAATATAAAAGAAGAACATTACTTCTATAGTTATGTTTCAATAATTCAATTAAGATCTCAAATCAATGATGAATCAAGTATAAAGAATAGATATATAAGAAGTGAATTACATGATTGTCCATCTGATCAAGAAAAAGCATCTGATCTTGTCATTAGATTACAAAAAAAGGAATTGATTTAATAATAGGTGGATGTAATGATAATACAAAGAATTACATGGTTCCTTCACTGTCTAGCAGCAATATTTTGTTCTTTTATACAGCAAATTCTATTGGTAATACTTGTGAAGAAGCAATATACTATGCAACTGGAACACCAAATCAAGAGATATATCCATTTGGAATATACTTATCTACATTGAAAAGAACCAAAATGTCAATTATATACTAATGATGATGGATTTTATGATAGTCGAGTAAAAATACTTGAAGTCAATGTTAAATGCATTTGACAGTGAAATTGTATTATCGTGTAAAGTAAGTCCAAGAAATACAGTAAAAGATATGTATGATTGTATTGTAAAATCTTATTTTCTGATGATTGATGGTGGTAAAATAATTGCTTTCTTTACATCCAAAGTAACTGAAATGTTATTTGAAGCATATAATAATAAAATTTGTAAAAGATTTGAATCTAGAGAAGAATGTGTCAATACCTATTCAATTTATTTGTATGATCAATCCCATAGTCATTTTGATAATGTGAATGGTGGAGGTATTAATGTTATTAGTTCATTTATTAATAATATTAATGTGGAAAGCATGAGATATGTAGAATTATTTCAAAATGCAAATTCAAGATATGATATATTTCCCAATTTTTATGATGCTTCTATCTATACAATCACATTACACTTATCAAAAATACTTAAAGAAAGTAATTCATTTAATGTAGGAGATATAAGAAAACAAGTATATAATAGTCGAACTGCCTACATATTGGGAAATACTTCATTTGATCCAAATAATCGAATGTATTTACCATTTTTATAGGTAGAATAAATGAAAATAGTGGAAATATTGATTTTGAAGGTGTAATTACTCAATCTTATGAACCAAAATCTTACTATTTAGAATTCAATCCATCTGAACTATATGAATGTAACTGGAGAGATGGTTTAGGAGAAAAGTATTTAGTTTCAGCCGAAATGTTTGGAGTAATACTTCCCTACAAAGATGAATATTTCCAAAGTTCAATTAGATATTTAATTGGTTTAGAAACAGCTGTAACTGATTATAATAATAATGGAGGAGTAAATGGTAAAAAGATTCTACTATATGTATTTACAGATGGAGATGATGAAGAAACAGTCAAAAAAAGAATAAAAGAAGTATTTAAAAAATACGAAATAACCTATTATTTTGGTGGTTGGGAAAAGAGTATTAGAATAGCGATAAATGAAGTATTAAAGGAAATGAATGGAACATTATTAGTTCCAAATGATTATGAAGGAGGTGAATGTTTATCAAAATGTTTTTATTATGGTTTACCAGCTAATTCCTATGTATATATATTATACTCTATATAAATGAATTATATTTTTGTTAGTCAATATTGTTATACTGGATAAGAGATCATCAAAAAGATAAGAAAGTTTTAATCCACTCCGAACAGTTTATTCTGAAACATTAACCAATAAAATAAAATATGATTTATCAATGTTTTATGATTCATTTGATTATGAATTAGACATTCCACTTGGCTGTTCTGACTTAAAGAATCTAGTAACTTTAATTCAAAGAAAAACAGGAAATGGAGCATTAATAGTATCAATGCTTGAAGGTCCATCTGCTCAAGCTTTAATCGAAGTGATGAATGAATTAGACATGAAACCTCCAGAATATGTGACATTAAATACAGTTTTAAGCCAAAAACAAATATTGGATTTGGGTGATAAATTTATTGGTCATTATTATGTTGATACTGAAAATCCTGATGATGAAGATCTATTGCCATGATAAATAAATTGAAAGGTAGATTCTATAGTAGATATACCTTTTTTGAAGATATTTCCAGACCAGTTCTTCGAGCTTATGGAAGTTTTGACCATTTATGTCAATTATTAAAGATAAAAGGATCATTTTGATAGAGATGCCTTTAAATCATTAGTTTATAACACTTCAGTAGAAACAATAGTGAGTAATGTGCAGTTTAGAAGTAATAATCATGTTGATTCTTCATTTAAGATCTTTACTAAAACAATTAGTGATGATGGTGAAATATTATTAACAGCTGATTATAAATTTTCCTATCCAGTTATAAACAATGGATATTTAGGATTATTTCAAAGAACCAATTTACAAAGATGTGATATAGAAAATAATAAATACGATGAATATGAATTTGTGACAGTTGGTTTGATATATGATGTTAATGGTGTTAAAAGAGATTTACATAAGAAATCATTATA
>NGBS01000737.1:0-15637 GCA_002245135.1 Proteromonas lacertae | reverse complement strand
AGGAATGTTTCAAGTGAAAAGTTCAATATATCCAATAAAATCAGAGAATATTTTGAATCAACTATCTAATCAAAGAGTTTATTCATTTTATAACAAATCATTAACCTGTGAATATTCAAAAGATAAAAATTATAATATCAAAATTCAATTCCTATAAAATAGTAATGGTTTATAATAGATATTCAAGTGATGATAATACCTTAATGGATTATTATACAGTTATATTTGATATGATTAATCAAGATGGTGGAATAGGTGGAAGAGAAATCTTACCTGAATATATCCATTATTCAACATTGAAAAGAACTTGAAGAAAGAATAACAGAATTAGGTAAAATAAAGAAGATATTTTATGTTATTGTGGAAGTCAGTGGAAAGAAGAAAGAGATACAATAGCTGATATATTGGTAAATCAAAAGAAATTATTATTCTCATTATCTCCATCAGGTGGAGAAGTTTCATACGAGAATATACTAATGATAAACACAATACCTAATCAAAGATTAGAATGGAATATTTTAACTCAAGTAGCTAAGAATCAAACAATATTATTTGTTTATTTATCAAATAGTCAGTATATATATTTATAATCTAATTTTAATATTTGTTGTAGAGATTCAATAAATTCATTCAAATATGCAGAAGAATTAGCTAAATCTGTGAAAGGACATACATATGGAATTGAAGTAGATCCATTTAATGATGATTGGAATGACATTTGTGAAAAGATAGAGAATATAACAAAACCAGATTATGTTGATTACTTTTTGTATCTATCAATAGATAATTATACTGAAACATTTACTTCAACATTTAAAGAAGATTATCCAAAAAATAAAATATCAATCTATGTAGTTGATTATGTAGAAACAATGTTTAAGAATAAAACAAATGCCGAAGGATTATATTTTACTTCTTGTTATTTTATTGGATTAGATAATAAAGAGAATAAAGAATTAAAGAAATTCATAAACACTTATAAAGGAGATTCAAACTCATTATTGAGCAATATGCAGATTTCATTTTATATTTCTTTAATAATGATGAAGAATGCCTTAAATGAAGGTATTGATCGAAACAGTGTATTTAATTTGAGAAATTACTTCTATTCTCATCCAGTTTCATCTCCATTAGGTAAAACAACACTATTCAAAAATAACTATATGAGTTTTCCAATTTACACAATACAGAAAGTGAAAGGTTCTAATAATCTTTATGCTGAGATAGAAAATCCAATAATGCCAGAACCATATTTATATTTAATTCATAATAATGTATATGTTGATAGTGATTATTCAATTAGACCTGCAAAAGTAATGGAAGAGATTGAAATGATAGGAATAGCTTATGTATTGGATATAAGCAATATAAAAGAAGAACATTACTTCTATAGTTATGTTTCAATAATTCAATTAAGATCTCAAATCAATGATGAATCAAGTATAAAGAATAGATATATAAGAAGTGAATTACATGATTGTCCATCTGATCAAGAAAAAGCATCTGATCTTGTCATTAGATTACAAAAAAGAGGAATTGATTTAATAATAGGTGGATGTAATGATAATACAAAGAATTACATGGTTCCTTCACTATCTAGCAGCAATATTTTGTTCTTTTATACAGCAAATTCTATTGGTAATACTTGTGAAGAAGCAATATACTATGCAACTGGAACACCAAATCAAGAGATATATCCATTTGGAATATACTTATCTACATTGAAAAGAACCAAAATGACAATTATATACTATGATGATGGATTTTATGATAGTCGAGTAAAAATACTGAAGTCAATGTTAAATGCATTTGACAGTGAAATTGTATTATCGTGTAAAGTAAGTCCAAAAAATACAGAAAAAGATATGTATGATTGTATTGTAAAATCTTATTTTCTGATGATTGATGGTGGTAAAATAATTGCTTTCTTTTCCTCGAAAGTAACTGAAATGTTATTTGAAGCATATAATAGTAAAATTTGTAAAAGATTTGAATCTAGAGAAGAATGTGTCAATGCCTATTCAATTTATTTATATGATCAATCCCATAGTCATTTTGATAATGTGAATGGTGGAGGTATTAATGTTATTAGTTCATTTATTAATAATATTAATGTGGAAAGCATGAGATATGTAGAATTATTTCAAAATGCAAATTCAAGATATGATATATTTCCCAATTTTTATGATGCTTCTATCTATACAATCACATTACACTTATCAAAAATACTTAAAGAAAGTAATTCATTTAATGTAGGAGATATAAGAAAACAAGTATATAATAGTCGAACTGCCTACATATTGGGAAATACTTCATTTGATCCAAATAATCGAATGTATTTACCATTTTTTATAGGTAGAATAAATGAAAATAGTGGAAATATTGATTTTGAAGATGTAATTACTCAATCTTATGAACCAAAATCTTACTATTTAGAATTTAATCCATCTGAACTATATGAATGTAACTGGAGAGATGGTTTAGGAGAAAAGTATTTAGTTTCAACTGAAATGTTTGGAGTAATACTTCCCTACAAAGATGAATATTTCCAAAGTTCAATTCGATATTTAATTGGTTTAGAAACAGCTGTAACTGATTATAATAATAATGGAGGAGTAAATGGTAAAAAGATTCTACTATATGTATTTACAGATGGAGATGATGAAGAAACAGTCAAAAAAAGAATAAAAGAAGTATATAAAAAATACGAAATAACCTATTATTTTGGTGGTTGGGAAAAGAGTATTAGAATAGCGATAAATGGAATGTTAAAGGAAATAAATGGAACATTATTAGTTCCAAATGATTATGAAGGAGGTGAATGTTTATCAAAATGTTTTTATTATGGTTTACCAGCTAATTCCTATGTATATATATTATACTCTATATAAATGAATTATATTTTTGTTAGTCAATATTGTTATACTGGATAAGAGATCATCAAAAAGATAAGAAAGTTTTAATCCACTCCCGAACAGTTTATTCTGAAACATTAACCAATAAAATAAAATATGATTTATCAATGTTTTATGATTCATTTGATTATGAATTAGACATTCCACTTGGCTGTTCTGACTTAAAGAATCTAGTAACTTTAATTCAAAGAAAAACAGGAAATGGAGCATTAATAGTATCAATGCTTGAAGGTCCATCTGCTCAAGCTTTAATCGAAGTGATGAATGAATTAGACATGAAACCTCCAGAATATGTGACATTAAATACAGTTTTAAGCCAAAAACAAATATTGGATTTGGGTGATAAATTTATTGGTCATTATTATGTTGATACTGAAAATCCTGATGATGAAAGATCTATTGCCATGATAAATAAATTGAAAGGTAGATTCTATAGTAGATATACCTTTTTTGAAGATATTTCCAGACCAGTTCTTCGAGCTTATGGAAGTTTTGACCATTTATGTCAATTATTAAAGATAAAAGGATCATTTGATAGAGATGCCTTTAAATCATTAGTTTATAACACTTCAGTAGAAACAATAGTGAGTAATGTGCAGTTTAGAAGTAATAATCATGTTGATTCTTCATTTAAGATCTTTACTAAAACAATTAGTGATGATGGTGAAATATTATTAACAGCTGATTATAAATTTTCCTATCCAGTTATAAACAATGGATATTTAGGATTATTTCAAAGAACCAATTTACAAAGATGTGATATAGAAAATAATAAATACGATGAATATGAATTTGTGACAGTTGGTTTGATATATGATGTTAATGGTGTTAAAAGAGATTTACATAAGAAATCATTATATGGTGCTTTATCTGCATTGCATCAACAGTTAGAAGAAGGCTTGATATTGAACAAATTGATATTACCTATATCTATTGATTATAATCCTGATTTAACTATATTTGAGAATGAATTAGATTCAAAAATTACAGAATTTGATTTGAAAATGACAATCGGATGTACAGATATAGAATGTAAGACAATAGTTCAAAAAGTGTGTAAGAAACATTATATTTTATTCTTCTATGTTGATAAATTTTATGGTCAAGAATGTGATTATGATACATTCTATTTAGGTCCATTACCCAATCAATATATTCCTCAAATATTAGAATACTTTATATCTGAAACTACTGTTTCAAGCATAGTATCAATAACTGAAGACAAAGAAGAATGTAATACAATATCATCTATAACTGAATCTCAAGGTGGAGGTATGTATTTTTATAAAGGGAATTATATAATTGATTCATTAATTGGTATTGAAAATGATAAAGTGAAATCATTGATTAACAAAATGGATGGAGGGGGTTTAGTATTATTCACAATCAGTGATTCAAATTTGCTAAAGAAACTGCTAATAACAGTGAATGATATTGGTTTTGATAAATCGAAATATATGTTTGTTGATACAAGATCTCCAATTGATAAATATGATGGATTTATAAATTCAATAAAAGAGAATGTATTTATAGTAGCTGAATATTTCTCTGATGTTAATACTGACTCGAATGATGAGTTTAAGAAAGTGATGAATAATTATGCTTATATAAGTGAACCAACAGCTCTTACAAACACAGCGAATGTAGGTATAAAAATGTGGATAGAAGCAGTAAAATCTGCGAAAACATTTGATACTGATGTAGTAAGAGAGAAGCTATTAGAAGTATCAACGCATGATGCATTAGGTGAATTTGTATTTGATGTAAGTCATTATCGTTCATCTCCGTTCAATATTGGTAAATTTGACTCTAATGGGAAATTCTCATTGTTGTATTCTAAGTCAAAGTATGAAAATCCAAGACCTTGGAGTTGGGATATTCCTGAGACTTTTAGAATGATGTGTTCATTTGCTCCATCAGTGAATAAGAGTCAATATTCTATAGAAGCTGAAAGAGTATTATTAGTTTCCTCTTTATCTGGTGAATTAGGTGAATTGAACAAAGGTGAAATTGATATATTCAAAATGGCAATAGAAGAAATAAATAATAATGGTGGAATAAATGGAATAGAATTAGAAACAGCTATTTATGATATATTATCTGATTTAGAAAACTGTGGTGATATACTTATGAACAGTATTAATGACTTTAAACCAAAAGTGATATTTTTTTCTGAAAGTTTAGAATGTGTAAATCGAATCAGTGACTATATAAAAGAAAATGATTTGATATTGTTTAATGTGTTTAAATATCCGATAGGAAGTTGTGAAGAACATATATTTACTTCTAATGATCATATTAGTTTATATGATCCAGTATTGAATGTGTTGAGAAATAGAAATTATGATGAATTTTTAATTGCATTTCCCAAATCTATTGATTCTGACTCTGGTGATTATATAAATGAATATTTGAATAGATTTAATGAAAAATCTATAGTTTGTAAATCATATGATGAAATATCTAAAGAAATCAAAAGAATCAAAAGATATATGAAAAGAGATAGTGACATTTGTATAATATTCAGTGGTTATTTATTGGATTATGATTATTTGATAGACGAAATAAAGAAATCTGAATTGAATGAAGAGCAAATCCACATAATAATAGCAGATCCACCATCGACAATCTTATTATCAAACTACAATGATTATGAAGTAATTCAGAGTTATTATTTAGAAGATGAAAGTGAAGTTAACAAACAATTTGTTAAAATCGCTTATGAAAGATTGAATAAGAATGAAATATTTATAAATGATATATTATCTGGATTATATTCTTCAATAAAGCTATGGTCCAAAGCAGTAAATAAAACAAAAGATTTCAATCGAAAATCAGTTCGAAAAGAATTAATAAATCAAGAAGCGATGAATTTACCAGAAGGGTTTATAGGATATGGAGTAAATCAATATCTAGGTCGAATCATGAAGATTTCATATAAGAATAAGAAAAATGAATGGAAGTTGGTATATGATGCAAAGAGAATGGAATATCCTAAAGCATATAAAATGACAAGTGATGGAAATTATTATGTTTGTAATTTCAATGATTTGACTATAGGAAATGGTAAATCAATATCTACTTATAGAATAGGAGTTGTAATATCAATAACTGGTTGTAATTCTGCTTTGGAAAAGCCAATATTTGATTCAATTTTAGCTGGTGCAACTTACTTAAATACAAAAGAACCATTACTTAGTTATCAATTGTATTATAAATTATATGATGTAAATTCTGATTCAAAAAACTATAAATCAATATTCGAAGAAATAGAAAAAGATGGAATAGATTATATATTTGGTGGATATGAGCCAGATGATTATCCAATAATCGCGAATGAGATGAAAGATAAGAATAAAATATTCTTCTTCTGTGGTCATACATACAGTAAAATATGTCCAAAGAATGTAATAGTGAGTGAATTACATCCAAGTCAAATAGCTACAATGACAGTAAGAAGAATATTAGAAGATAGTAGTTCAGCCATAACAGTTTATTCTCCATCTAATTATACAACTTATTTGAATGATATGATTCAATCTAGAATGAGTTACACAAATATCTTATTGATGGGTAATATAAGATATGATTTAAAAGAGAGAAATTCCCAATTAAGAACAATCCAACAAGCAATGCCAGATGGTGGATATATAATAGCAACTTTTGAAAGTAAAGAATATTCTATTCATTTTTATAAAGCGATGTATGACTTAGGTTTGACATATCCAAAATATACAGTTTATAATGCATTATTTGATGAGAATATACTGAATGATTTAGAATCGAAATATTTATCAGGACATAGAGTGATTGGTAGTTATTTTGAATCAATCGAATCTAATAGATTTTCTTCAGTTAGAATTCCTACTTTAGCTTCTACATTTTCTAAAGATTTACATATTCACATTGGTTATAAAATGAAGATAAGAAGTGAATATGAGAGTGCATATGCATTGTTATTTTACTGGAAAAATATCTGTCAAAATTCGAATTCAATAGATCCTAAATTAGTAGAATTGAAATATGATTATCAATTGGATGTTCCAAGTGGAAGTATCGAATTATCAGTGAATCATGTTTTTAAAAGAAATGTATATAGTGGTTATATAAATGAAAATAATGAAGTATATATAAACTGGATGCCTTCGAAATCAATAGAAGCAGATATATATAATCAAATGGAAGGAGAAGATGTTGGTTTTCGATGTGATTGGAAAACTGAAAAATCCGAAAAATTTGATATAAATCCAATCCATATAGCCTTTTTACATGAAATAGATTTAGGTGGTAAATCTGAACAACAGAATCTGTTAATTCAAGATATGACAATTGAAAAAATCAATTCAGAAGGAGGTGTAAATGGAAGAAAAATAATAGGTGATCATTATTTCATGACTCAAAGTAAGATATATTCAACAGTTAGAAGAATAGATCAAGAAACAAATGCAGTTGGAATCTTTGGTTGTATGAGTTCTAAATGTCGAGATGAAGTAAATCGATATATAAGTGCAGTTGATAGTGATTTTCAATTCTTCTTCCTTGGTACTGATGATGGAAATTTATGTTCACCATCCATAATATCAATGGGAATGTCAATAAATCAAAAGATCGAAGGAACAATAAACTATTTAAAATCTACAGGGTCAAAATACATATTTGTATTAGGAAATATTGATAATTCTAGTTTAGTAATAGCTGATTATATAAAGAGATATTGTAAAGATGAATCGATGAAATATATTGGTGAATACATGTTTTCTGCCTATAATACTAATTCTTATCCTAAACTATATGATACTTTAACACCCCTTGCCTCAACTTATAAATCTTTTGCTGTTCTTAATCTATTTCGAGGAAAAGATAATAATGAATATATAGAACATTTCAAGACATCAAGAATGTCTGAATCATCGTTTTTATTTGTTTTAATCAACTATGATGAATCTGATTATAGTAAAGATAATTTGAAGGAAATATCTGGTAATTATATAGCCACATCATTTACCGATTCATTAACGTCAACTGAAGCAGAAGCGTTTATTCAAACCGTGAAATCGTATTTCCAAAATGCAATCAGTTTGAATGAGATGTATGAAGTGAGTTATTCATCGTTATATTTATGGAAATCTGGGATTGAATATGCAGCTGAACAAGAAGGATTGAAAGATACAAAACAATGGCCAAGTAAAAGATATAAACAAATGAGTATGAAATATGTATCATTCAACAGTCCAAGTGGTAAATTGGTAGTAAAATATAATAATCATGTAACAAAGCCAATCTATTTATTCAGAATAATGAGTGGACAATTATCAAAAGTATATCCAAGTCAAGGAAAAGAAGAGATATTAGAACCTCAAATGACATATATGAAGAATTTTGAATGTGAGATGGGTAAAACGAAAGTATTATATGAAAAGAATGAAGTTTTAAAAATCTTAGTAATGGTTTTAATGATAATATTGATTCTAATATCAATAGTTACTTTAGTTTGTGTATTAAGTTATCGACATTTGAAAATAATCAAAGCATCTTCACCTTTATTTTTATCTTATACATTAGTATCTTTAATAATGTTAAGTGTATCTGGATATATATTCACAATAGCTCCAAATGATGTGATTTGCGCTTTAAGAGTATGGTTAGTTGCTTTATCAGTTGATTTCTTGTTTGGAATATTGTTATGTAAAGCATGGAGAATACACAAATTGTTTAATAATAAAGAGATGAGGAAAGTAAAAATATCGAATTATATGTTACTAGAAATAATAGGAGGTATAGAATCAGTTCAAATAATCTATTTGACAGTGTGGTGGGTAATAGATCCATCTCTTTATACTGAAACTTATAGTATGGATTATTCGAATTATTTAGAAGATGTTTATATTCGAGAATGTAGTGAGAATGATATATTTACATTTATCGAAATAGGTGTAGTAATAGTGATGTTTTTATTTGGTGCAAGATTAGCATGGAAAACTAGAAAAGCTTCATCCGAATTCAATGAATCAAAGACATTAGCTTCAATAATAGGAATAATGAGTATATTATTTTTATTGTTTATATAATTTAATAGTTATTGTTGGAATATTAGAAATTCCATTGAATCTAATGATGGCTAAACAACCTGATACTTTAATGATAATAATAGTAAATAAAGGTTCTGGCACACCGAGCCGTATGACTCGGGCTCCTGGCACACCAAACCAAACTTTTTAAAAATACGTGACCTATGTCATATTAGGTCATAATTTATTTTAGTAATTTTCTAAAAAATTCTAATATAATTTTCTTAGAATTTTCTTTATTTTATTCTTTTTGATTTTCTTGTTTCATTTGATTAAATGTAATTAGTTAGAATTGTTTTAATTGTTTTCTTAATTATATTTTTCGAAAAAAAAAGGGAGGAGACTCCCATCTTCATTGGGGATTGAAGATAGGAGTCTCCTCCCTTAAAAAGAAGAACATTATGATCAAACTTATAAAATAAATAGAAAAAATAAACATCAATTCAATAAGATAACAATAATAATAATAATATTAATAATAATAAATTAATCATCTTCGTCGTCACTAATTATAATTAGCTCATGATAAACCTTTTCTTCTTTCTTCATTCTCTCTTCTTCTTCTAATTTTCGTTTTTTACTCACTTGTAAATCTCTTGTGAAGAAATGGATTCTCTTTTTCTTTTGATTAATATTATCAATTGGAAATTTAATATTATATACAATATTATCAGGATAAATACTTGCTACTACTGAATCCATATCACCAAAACCTATAAAAAATAAAGAATTATCTAATTCAACGCCATTATAATTTTTTCTTATATCACCTCCAAAATATCCTGTATAACCTGTTAAATATCCATCTATACTATCTCCAACTAAATCGAATTCGTTTTTAATTGGATTTAATTTTATGTTCATATTTCCAAATGAACGAATGAATTTGTCTTTTTGATATATAGTTCTAGTATTAAAGGATTCCATAATTTTATTACTATAATCTATAATTAATCTTGCATCTCTAATAGATTCTGATTTTGCTGATTTTCTTATAGGATTAAATGCAATTCTATTTAAATCATTTGTATTATAATAGAGATAATTGTTTCTATATATTACATTTGTAATGTTGTATAAATATTCCAGCATTCTAAACAATCTATTAAATACAATTTTCTCCATTTTAAATGAACAAACATAGTTGACAAAATAGTTCAATACTGAAAACATGTATATATTATTACAAGAATTTGAATCATTAATCATATTAATTAATAATTTGGATAAAAATTTGATATACACTTTAATATAAGTTGCATCATATAGGAAACTTGATAAATCTACACCAATATAATTTATTATGTATATTAAATCTAATTTAAGTAAATTGAATGATAAATATATTAAATCCTGATATGTATGAGTATCTGAACATGTTCTAATGCAAGCACTTCTTCTTGTTCTTGCCATTTCTTGCTATATAATATTAAAAAATCAAATAAAATAATAAAATATAACGTAAAAATGGTGATATAATTTTTGTTATTTTTTAATAACCCAAATTTTTAAAAACTTTAAATAACAATATATAAACAATTTAATAACATAGTAACAATATTTA
Organism: Proteromonas lacertae; assembly: GCA_002245135.1. NCBI lineage: Eukaryota > Bigyra > Opalinata > Proteromonadidae > Proteromonas > Proteromonas lacertae. The sequence continues at coordinate 5,090 of NGBS01000737.1, read as the reverse complement.
TTTAAATAGTTTGTTTATATCTACCTATCTTTGAGTTTATATTTGGTTTGCTTTTCAAAATGTCATTAATTTCAATCTGACTTTTTAAATTGTTGATAGTTTCTTCATGAGCAAGACCTCTCTCTATAATCTCATTCATATTGACTCTCATATCTGATAGTTCTTGTGAATTAGGTAAACAATTGTGAGATTTCATATATTTCCACAATGCCATAGCTATAATATAGAGAATAAAGACTAAGACGCTTAGAAATATGTTAAAATAATCGTTTTCCATTCAGAACAGAGTATTTTTAAAGTGATTGAAGAATTTAATTTAAAAAATTGAACAAAAAAACAAAATAAAACTATAAAAGACATATTAATACATATAACCATTATTCAAACTATCATTAAATAGATTGTTGTAACTCATATAACATTCATCACGTGCGATATCATTAATGCTATCAAGAGATAGATTGCTATTACTATTACTTTCTCTATTATTTAGAGAATAAAGCGTATTATAATTACTATTTATTACTTTTGATGTGTTTTTAATAAGTGTCTCAGATGGGATTATCTTCTTGACTTGTTCATTTAGATTAATTATCTTCTTTAATTGTTGTTGAATATTTTGTTGGTTTTCTATAATCCTTTTTTGACCCATAGTCCTCTTCTCTTTGTTATTAAAACTTCTTATGAATGATGATGATGAGAATGGAGGTAAATTGTTCTCATCTATTGCGAATTCTTTACTTAAGTCTCTAAGCCATAAGCCTTTTTTAAGCCTTTCTTCTACATCGCATTGATACTCTGGATCAATGTACTGTAGTATATATCTAATTTCGTTGTATGTGAGTTCAGACTTCATACCAGAGATGTAATTATAAAGTTTAGTTCTAGTGGGAGATCTAATTTTACCATCATTTCTGAAACATCGCATTATTATATGCTTATCTAAGTTATTCAAACATAGATTAACCTTTTTAGATTGCTTAGAATTTTCTACGCTCATTGTATAAACAGAAATTAAAAATATTAAATTGTGCAAAAATGCTTATAATATTAATAATGCTTATTATGCTTATTTCTTCAATTTCGGTTACACATTTATATAAAAACAAATGATTCCTTATGAACATCGTACTTATTACCTTAATTCTGATATGGTATCTTCTGCTAATCAGTTTTCTACTAAGTATAAAAAAGTTTTGCATTTACCTGCATTCGATGAAGATTATTCTGACATTTCATTGAAAGACTGTGTTATTCCTAATAGTTTTCCTACTATACAAGAGGATACTAATGACACTTTCAGTATATTCATAGATTTACAAGTTAATCCAAGTTATGGATCTTATAAATTTGATAGAGATGAATTATATAAAGGAGTTAAAATACCAGAAGGTTTTTATACTCAAGATCAAGTACTTAAGATTATTAACAATGTATTCAAAGATATTACATTAAAAGATTTTATGCCTTATAATGAAGAAGTATTATCAGAGGATGATAAGAATATGCAAATGTTTATAGGTGATGTATTTGAAATAGATGATAAAGATGATTTTCAAACTAATCACTTACAAATAGTTGGTAAAACAACAGTCTTATATGATCCTGCTAGAAGTAGTGGTAAATATAGTTATCCAATATGTTGGATTAAAACTATAAAAATAGTTACTAAAGATTTAGCATATAAATATTTTGGTATATCAAAGAAAGGTTATTTTGATTGTTATAATCCAGAAGGTAATATTAAATTTGAACCAGGTATGATTAAAGATAATAAAGAAAGATATATTGAAAGACAATTACCATTAGTTCAATTACCTTTCAGACCTACTTTAATATGGGTTACTTCCATTACTATTAGAATGGATATAGTAAATATAGATCAAGATAGTCATGTTTTAGATAGTATTCCAATAACAAATCCTGAATCAAGTTTTATCACTTATCAGAATTATGATATTTTTAATACTAGTAAAAAGTTTAATAATACTTATAGTAATGGTCAGATCATTTTGCAGATTACACAGCAAAATGGTTATGAGTTGAATTTAGATAATATTGAGTTTTGTATGAGTATTGTTGTTTTTAAAAGAACTTAATTAATTTCTTTTTAATCTATTATTTCTTTGCTTAATATGTCTTTATCTATTCCTAAAGAACAAAAACATGGTGTAGAGACACCTGTTATGCTTCCTTTTTATCAGTATGTAAAATTAAGTCCAGTTGGATCAGCAAGTGATTGGACTATAAATGGGGATACATATACTCAAGAAATAAAGTTTGAATTAAGCGGAGATAACATAATTAACTTGTCTAAGTCTTACATTCAGTATGATCTTGTTATTAGAACTACGCCAATTAAAAGTAGTGTGCAAGCATGGACTGGTAATGCAACTAGTGATAGAGATAGTTATCCTAATTTTATTAAAGGATTAAAAGAAGGTTTTGGTATTGCTTCATTCAGAATATGCAATCAGACAGGTACAGATTTAGTTAGAGTGGATGATAGTTATGAACCATATCGTATATTTATGGATGAAATTGTTCGTAAGAGACCAGATCAGTATTATCAAGCAAATTATTATGATGGTATTAAATTGAAATGGAATGATAAAATTAAAGATAAAGTTATAGAAGATGAAGCTGAGTTTGTAATACCATATAATAAAAATATCAAAATAAAAGATGCTGCCGATAGTCATTTTACATATGATAATGAGCCAGAATTTAGATTACATGTTAAAATACCTTTAGGAAGATTTTATAATACATTTGCAGCAATGAAAAGTGATGTATTCTTTGCAGAACGTATGTATATATGTGTTAAATTCCAAACTATTGATAAATTTGGTCCATTTAAATCTTGGGCTGATAAAGCTACTAGTAAAAAAGGTGAAACTAAAGCAGATTCTTCATTTCATTTTACAACACCAGAAGTTGTTGAAAATAACATAAAAATAGAAAATATGAGATTTTATGCATATTATAATAAGGATAGTCAATGCAATAACAATACTAAAAACTATTGTTTATCTAAACCAATACAATTCAATGATTTTAGATGTCATCAAGTTTCTTATAGTTCTCCTAATGGAATATTCAATTATAGTTTTACATTGAATAGTTCTAATGGACCATTTTTAAGATTTATTATTTATAGACCATGGGATGAAGACGATAGTAAATGGTTACGTATACCAGAAAATGCACAATTTAGATGGATGATAAACGACTTCGTTCATCAGCCAGATTATGCTTTAATGCAATATTATGATAGTTATATGATGGTACAAGATTATTTTAAAGATTCTTGGTATGATGTTTTCAGACAAGATAAAAGTTTCAATGAGAAATTTTTCGAAATTTTAAACTTTGGTTCAAGAGATTTAGATAATATTAAGAATCAAGCAGGTAGACCTTTAGCTGCTGATTTAAAAATTACTTTTGAAATTAGTTGTCCTGGAGATCCAGCATTTACAACACATAGAATATGTCATAAATTTTATATTATTACAGGTAGATTATGTACTATTAATGGAAGTGGTATTGTTAGTGTTGTTTAAATAACTATTCTCTTTATTCTTCTTATATTACTTATATCGACTATTTCTATTATTCTTTTTGTCTTTTAATATTTCTTATATTAAATAAATGCAACTTGAAAAAATAAACGATATTACTATAAACCCTGTAGAGTCTGTTGAAAAAATAAAAAGAAAAAGGGGTAAAAAATCTGTTGTTGGTTATGATTACTTTTCAGAACCTTTCTGCAATATTTTTGTATTAGCTAAGAAAAATTCTGGTAAAACAACTTTAATTTTTAATATGATTCAACACCTGCTATTATCCAAAGTGATCAAGTTGTTTATTTCTTTGTTGGCACAATAACAAAAGATATAATTTATGAAAAAATAACAGATATGTTGAAATATAATGAAATAGAGTATCACTGTTATGATAGTATAGTAGATGATGAAAGAATAAACGTTTTAGATGCTGTATTAGAAAATATAAAAGAAGTAGATAAAAAGAATTTTGACTATCCTGAAAATATATTTATTTTTGATGATATATCTTATGACTTATGCAATAGATCTATTTCAAAGTTATTAAAGTCTAATAGACATTATAAAAGTAAAGTAATTATTTCAAGTCAATATATAACTGATATAACACCTAGTTCTAGGTTACAACTTGACTATTGCTTAGTTTTAAGAATCTTTCCCAAGCTAATTTAAAGAACTTATATCATAGTTTAAATATATGGATAGATTTTAATAAGTTCAAAGATCTTTATAAAACAGCTACTACTTATAACAATCATTCTTTCTTATACATAGACAACGTAACGCATGAATTTAGAATAAATTTCGATTTAAAATTTAATAATATTAATAGTGATATTAGTGATAGTGATATTGATACTGATATTTCTAATAATAATTCTGATAGTGAATAATATATGTTATTATTTAATAATAATGTTTTTTATTATTTTTATTTTATTTTTATTTATTTTTCTTATTGCCAATACAACATAAATATGTTTGGACATGTAGCAAAAAAAAATAGCTGTATCTAGTAGTGGAGATATAGGAGCAGTGAGTAAGGAATTAACTAAGATTGAAAATATGATTGAAGAACAAAATACTAAAATGCCAGATGTTACAGTATTAGCATCTAAAGAAGATGTTAAAGATGTTGTAAAGAAAGATGATATTATTGGATTAGCTACAACTAAAACATGTGATACAAATTCAACGTTATATAGCTCAAGGATTAACTCCTATTGGATATCCAACATTATGTGGAAGACAAATGGTTTCATTCTCTTTTACTGTTTGGAACTTTGTAATACTTATTCAAGCTCTCACATAATTCATTTAGATTTTTATCCTAATTTTATACTTTTAAGATCAAACAACCTATTATTTTCTATCAAGATGTTAGTAATATGGTAAATTTGAAATCAAAAGATTAGATGATTGGAATATACCAAATGAATCATATAAAAATAGTTTAAATGAATATCTTGATTTAATAGATGTAGGTGGAGGTATGGGTTTAGAAATTATAGTAAATGATAGAGG
>NGBS01000195.1:0-16498 GCA_002245135.1 Proteromonas lacertae | reverse complement strand
CCTATTTTTAATGAGTTGTTACTAGTTAAGAATAAATTAGAGAGTTTTAAATCTCTGTGAATTATGTTATTCTCATGTATATATTTTAAACCCATTAATAATTCATAAATATAGTGTCTTGTATCTGTTTCATTGAATACACCATGTTCATGAAGTAAAGAGTATAATGTACCACTATTTACATAATATAAAAATATGATTAATACTTTGGACAGTATTCCATCACAATATTTACACTAGATTCATCAGCAAAAGCCTCCTATATAGATATTAGTTCATGGAGTAATATACATAGAATCTGACAATATGTTTATGACGTAACATTTTATGTATTTTTATTTCATTCTCTGATTTGCTCAGGATATCTCTATGTATACTATTTCTTGTAAAAATCTTTTTAATGGCCACACATTTTCTAGATGAATTGTAACTACCGTTTAATAAATAATCAGACAAAGATTCAGTAGTTATATCAGCAACATAAACTACTCCAAATCCACCTTCGGCAATAACATCTCCAATTCTGTATTTATTCTAATATTAGATTGTAATGGTAGATACATTTAATATTTTCTCGTGTGTTATCTGAAATGCCATTTAAAAATTAATAAAACAGCCACAAAAACGGATATAATTTTACAAACACGTTTGTGCAATATACAATTTAGAAAATATAATGTTTAATAATTCTGCTCAACAGCCAAATCAAAACCCATACACATTCTTACCAAATTCTGGAGCTCCGTATCAGATGAATTATGCTAATTATTCATATCCTTATGGTTATCAATATCCTCCCATCCCAACGAACAATCAACAAACCACTGAATTTCATCCAGAAAACTATATGGGTTATTCATATCCTAATTTCACAAATGTTCAACCATTTACAAATTCTTATCCGCCTTTACAACCTTATCCAAATCAGCAGCAAACATATCTTCCTGTCACTAACTATAATCAAAAGACCAATTTCCATAAGTATAATTATGCAATGATTATATTGAATTAGAACTTCAAAATATCGTTGTGAAGGATGTAACAAATCATTTCCTTCTTTTAATCATTACCAAAAACACATGAAAGCATACAGTGTGTAATATTGACGGATGTACTTACAGTGCAGTTCCAAAAGTGTTGAAGAACATCAACTTTCAATTCATAAAACCACAAATATAATCAAACCAAAGAATAAAGAAAAAGAATCAAAAAGTGGTACAGAAGAAGGAGAAGTAGGAGGAGGAGAAGAAGAAGAAGAAAATTGTAAAATAAAGATAAATAAACAATTATTGGAATTAATCCCTCCTAAATATCGATATGTTACAAAAATAGGAAATTCTCAAGAAGAAATAGAAAAATGGAAGAAAGAAAGAAGATCAAATTATCCAACAGAAGAAAATATAAAGAAAAAAGAAGAAGAAAAAAAAAGAAAAGAGAACGTGGATTACCAGAAGAAGATGAAGATGATAAGAATGAAAATAAGTATAATTTTCTTTATTTTATTATTAATTAATATAATAGTCCAAAAAAAGAGAGAAAAATGAAAAATGAATCAGATATTAAAATACCAAGAACTACTACCAATAAAGATGGTGAAACAATCTGTGGATATTTTTATAGAGGTAAATGTAAATTAGGTAAGAGATGTGAGTATAAACATGATAAAGGGTATAGATTATGTAATTATTATGTAAATGGAAAGTGTAAAAAAGCAGATCATTGTAATTTAATCCATGATGATGCATTTAAAGAATTATTACTGAATAAGAAAAGTGATGAAGCAAAAAGAGAAACAATTAAGAAGGAGAATAAGTCGTTATTAGCGAAATTATTAGCTAAGGAAAAGCGTCATGAGAATTTAATTGTTTTACAGTGTTTACATTTATTTTATGAAAATAATTTTTTCTTATAATTAAGTATAATTTCTGTTTGTTTGTGAATATTGCATTTATTGGGGTTGTTTAATATACATAATGAAATAAAGAATGTTTTATAGAATTTATAAAATAAATTGAAATGAAGTAGTTTCTAAAATGATAAAATGTAAATGATAATGTAAATTACAATGGATTTGACGTGAAGATAAAGAGAATATAATTCTAAATTGAGAGGGCTATAGCTAAGTAAATATAATTACAACACTTCATTTTTTGTCAAATTAAAAAATATACAATCATGTCATCGTCAGAAGAAGACCAAGAACATTTCAACAATAATTCTAAAGATAATGAGAAATCCGAGAAAAGAAAACACAGTCATGATCAATCCACGTCAAGAAAAAAAAATCGACTGATCATAGAAGACAGAACACTCCCTTTCTCAGATTTTGGTGAAGAGATTGATATAATCGATCCAGAACTAGAGGACATATTAAATCAAAGGTATGCGAAAAAACGAAAGAGTAGAATGATTGATGAGAGAGACAAGAAATATTTAAGACGTTATTATTTATTCAGTGAATCAGACAGTGAAGAAGAAGACATCTATAATGACTTGTATGAGTATAATCCACAACTAGTGTATATATTTCCTTTACTGAATATGGAATATACATCTTTTTGTGTGTAATTATAATTTATTCTTTTAATTGTTTTTTTTTAGAATTATTATAAAATATATAGAGAGTAATTTATAAACAAAACAAAAATCCTTGATAAAAAGTAAATTTTAAGATTAATGTAATTTCCACTTTTTGCTATTTAAAGTAAAAAGAACCTTTTTCACTATTTACCAATCTTCAGCACCAGCAAGTGATTGTTGTGCTTTCTTAGCTCTTTGTTTAGCTTGTTCAGCTAAATGTCTTTCAGCCTCTTTCTCCTTTCTTTTCTTCTGTTCTCTAAGTTCTTGAGCCTTAGCTAATTGGTCTTCCATTTCATTGATTTGAGCCAATTGTGGTAAACTAGACTTCTCATCTGATAATAAATCTTGTTTCAATTTTCTACATAATGTTTGTCTCATAGCTATTCTTCTTCTTTCTTCATCACTGATAGTTGCTTTAGCTGCTGTCTTTGGAATTGGTTTCTTTAATTCTTCTTCTACTAATTCATCTCTTTCTTTCTTAAATTTCTCTAATTTTTGTGTTCTTTCTTCTTTCTTCTTCTCTAAGATCTTCTTTCTTTGTTCTAATAAGTATTTCTTTCGTTTCTTCTAAAGCTTTTGCCATTAATGGATCTTCAGCTGCTTCTTTACTTTTTCCTAAGGTTTCACGGATCTTATGCATGTCATTGATTTTCTGCCTCATATTATTCACTTCTTGTTCTATTTTAGCAATAGTCTTTGGATCTTGTTTCTATTTTATAATAATAATATTATATATATATATACTGGTTTAGATGATGGCGCTGTTGATTTCTTTTCAATATTTTGAGCCATTTGTTGCAATCTGGCAGCTTCTTCTTTCATCTTTTGTTGTTCAGCAATATTGTCAGCTTTAGCTTGTTTTGCCTTTTCTTTTTTACTTCCTTCTTCAGTCTATTAATAAAAATAATAATATATTATAATATATATTATACTTTTGTGGCAATTTCAATCTCTCTTTGATGGTTTTTCAGCATCTGCACTAGCATCTTCAGCTAATTGAGTGAGTTTATCAGCTTTCATCTTCATTCTATTCACTTCTTCATGAACTTGCTCTGGTTGGAAGTGATGATAATTCATCTTCATGGAATTGTTGGATTACCTTCAGACTATATTAATAAATAGTTTTATTTATACTTGAATAGCTAGATTTTGAGCTAAATTAATCTCAGCATCGGGCAATATTGCAGTTTGCAACACATAATTCCTCATATTCTTCTAAACTCTTTAATAATAATGCTAATTCTTCTTCTTCTTGTTTCTTCATTTCTTCAGCAACAGCATTTTGTTTCACCTCCTTCTTTAAGACAGCCTGCATCTTTTAATGCTCCTAAACACTCCAATTCTAATTCATTATTACGTTTAATCATCAAGTTCTTGAAGGCTAATATATTAGATACAGAACTTATTAAAAATAATACTCAGGAAATCTTCCATAGCTAATAAAAACTTAAATACATCCTTTTGAACACCACTTTGATTTTTGCCTTTGTCACATGCTTCTAAGAATTGCTCTGGTGTAATACCAAGCATTGTCAAGTGTTGTTCTAACAAATCTTCAACCATAGAAGTAAATTTCTAGATGATATAAATACAGTATTATACTTGGTGAATTTCTGTCCAAGCTAATGAATTCTCATCAGCATTATCAAAGAATATGCAATTTTCATCAATAAATTGATTAAATGGTATCTCCCAGGTCGGAGATTGAAATATGTTCATTACAGCATCAAAGATCCAGTCATTACTACCATCAGCCATTGTAATCAAAAAATGAAAATTCAAAAATTAAATCAAAATAAAATTGAAACGAATAATTAAAATAAATAGAAGCATTTTCATTCTATTTTCTTTGGTTGATTCAAATTTTTGATTTTTCGTTACAAAATCTAACAGAACAAAGTACTAACAACATAAAATTCATTTAACAGCATATAATTACAACAGTGGAAGTAAACATAACGAAATGTATCTATTTTTAGAGAAATGCTGAAAAGATGACAATGTTAAATAACACTATCGATATAATAATACGATTATATATTATATATACATTACACACAGAATTATTGGGAAAATTACATGTAGCTGTGAAAGATGAAGTTATATTAGATTGATTAAACACTTCTGTCAAACAAGATATAAATTCATATCTCTCTATTGGATCTTTGATGAATTTCTTGAACACAAACCTCATACTATCTTTATATCCTGATAATTCTTTAAATCGATCATTACTTTCTATTACAGCATTGTATTGGTTTAAAATAACCATAGCAACAGCATTCTTTTGAATACTGATGAAAAATCACAAATATGACTGTTCTGTGGGAAGATAATACTATTTGCAGCATCTATAAAGTGAATATAAAAAAACAATTAATTTTATTTTATACTTTGTAATTCTTTTTCAAGGTTTTGTTGTAGTTCCAATAGAGCAGTTAATAAGTTGACTATATCATTCACTATACTATTTTTGTCTCTCTTTTTTAGTTTACCGTGTCTCTATTACATATATACAAAATAACATGAAAATACTTCTAAAACATCTTGTAGTTCTTTTATTTTTTCATTGATTTTTTGAATCCTCATTTTCTCAGATTGATTGTGAATTGCTTTACGATTAGTAACGTTTTCAGGGGATGTAACTTTCATAATGAGTGCTCCACTATTACTAGACTGAAATGGACATATCATTTGTGTTATATTAGGTCTAATAGTATCAGATAATGAGTGAACTGGCACTGGAGTAGAGACTGATAAAGAATGCGGATTTGATATTGTTTTATTATTTATTGAGCAGATTGATGTTATGTCATCGGATACTTCCTATTTATATATTTTAGTTTATGCCAAACATACTTCATTCATCAAAAACAGACAATACTCAAAAATACACTTCAATACACAATTCAGTGTATTTTCAATTTATTTTCGAAACTATTACATATGGATATTACCTCATATTATGCTTTTGACTACCCATCAGAACACACATTTTCAATACCAGAACAACCATCTCTGTCCCAAGACTTGGCATATTCTGATCAAGATACAAATAAGGCTGATACATTAGGAATAAAATGCAGAGAGTTTATAAAATACTGTATTGTGAATATACAAAATGCTAAAGAAAATGAGATTCAACCACCAAAATATGCCACAGCTATAGGTATAATACTTATTTATGTGATGTATTAGGAGTAAAACGAAGGAGGTTGTATGATATTATACAAGTACTTGAAGTAATTGGTATAGTATCAAGAAGAACAAATAGAACGTATAATTGGGAAGGAGTAGAACAGTTAAATAATACAATTACCAAAATTAAAACACATAGAGACACTTACAATATAAGACGTCCGTTTGAAGTATAAATTAATTGATTTAGTTTATGTTTAATAGTATACAGTGACATTTTATGGTCCTCATTTAGGTTTAGAATTAATGGAGAATAAAGAACCTTATCATATATACTCAACAGTGGTTAAATCTGTAGAAAATCATACATCATCTACTCCAACAACAACAACAACAGCAGCAACAACTCAATCAGTTACATCATCAACAACAACCACTACTACTGCTACAATTACTGCTACTACATCACCGTCTTCCAATATCAATATCAACTGTTGTACAGATGATATAAAATATGATGATAGTAGTAATAACATAAATTCAAATAATAATAATAATAATGAAATCAATCCAATAATCGCAGATAATAATTATTGTTTAATCCAACCAAATGATATAATAATAGCAATAAATAATAGTCCCTTAATAGGTAAATCATATGGAGAGAATTTAAATGTTTTGACCAAATATATTGCTCCAATTAGTATTGAATTCCAACATCCACTCATATTTAATGGAAATATTTGGGGTGATAGTAGTGGAACAAAATTGCCATTATTAACTGATTTAACTAGAAGATTATTGTCGTTATTTATATATCAACCTTGTACTGAAATATTCTATTTAAAAGATATAGCGATTTTGTTTTTAAAGATGATAAATGGTGAAAGTAGTAGAACATCTTCAACTTCTTCCATTTCTACCACAAATAATAATACCATTATATCAAATATATCATCATCATCATCAACAACAACAACAACAACAACAACCAATATAATATCAGATGATAGTTCAATAAATCAGACAAACACCAATAAAGGAGGAACAAAAATAAAATATATCGAAACTCGTTTATATGATGTAGTAAATGTATTAAATAGTATAGGAATAATTGAGAAGTGTAATGCTAAAAAACAACGAGGTCAAAGCTTAGGAATTCGATTTACAGGTTGTCACAATATAAATTTAAATAACAATAATGAAATATATTGTAATGAATCAAATCATATTAGATTAAAGCATAATATAGCAATGTCTCCTATTAATAATAATAATAATAATGTAAGTAGTATAATATCTACAATTCAACAACAACAATGTAATATGCCTGAAAAGAAAAGAAGAAAAGTATATTATATATAATATTTTAATGAATAATAGATTGATCCTTGGAAATGTAAACATTGTCTTTATATAAATAAATTCACTTTTCCTGCTTGTGCGAAGTGTACAGAGAGTTGTGATAATTATGATGAATGTAAAGTAAATGAAGAAGAAATATAGAGTTAAATAGTTTTTTAAATAGTTTTTTTGTGATTTCAGTCATGTAAAGCGTATAATGAAGAATGACAAATAATTTATAACTTCCACTTTTTATAAATCCATTCAATTCTCTCTATTATTCATCATTATATTATTTATAGATAATACTACACTTCCCATTTCGTTCTTTATCAACAAAGGAGAACAACAATTGTATAAACCAAATAATACTTTCACTCTTCCACATAAATGATTGTCACTTTTTATATCACTTCTAAACATCAATTACTATAAAATTACATACTTCTTTATAGAAACATATTTTATCTCACTTTTATATTTCAAATTCAGTTTCAAATAATCACATGACCAACATGATAACATCCTTATATACTCTGCTTTTCTTAATCAAGAATTAAATTTTTGAAATTTGAAAAAGAAACGAATCAATATTTTGAAACATTCCAAAATCTTTAATTTGATGAATTGTTTGTTAGGAGATATATTATGTCGGATAATACCATATGATTGTAAAGTATTTTGTTTATTTCTATTTGTAGATAAAAGATCGAGTTGAAAAGAGTTTAAGTGAAATAGATTTAGTAGTAGAGAATGAGAGTGAAAGAAAGATGATAAAAAATCTTAAATGTAAATGAGATAAAAGAGAAGGGACTATTACAGTTTATAGAAAACCACTTGTTTTTATCAGATAGTTGTTTACCCTTCATATATCCTTTAAAAATGTATCAGTTGAATAGATGTGATGAACATATGATATTATTGCGAGATTTTTACACTATAGATTTAGAAGAGATGATTAAAAGTAACTCCGTTTCTGTGAGTGATATATGTGTTGTTATATGTTCTTTATGTGATATAGTAATGATATTGATTGAATATAAGATAGTAATTGGTAATTTGAAGAGTAGTAACATAGTGTATGAAGAGAAAGGTAATGAAATGAAGTTATGTGATTTATACTTGAGTGATTTGAGAAAAGAAGAAGATTGGAGAGTATATGATATATGCTTTAAAAGCCCAGAAGAGTTGAATGGATATGAATGTAATGAGAGAAGTGTGATATGGTCAATTGGATGTATATTATATGAAATGATTTGTAAGAAATTACCATTTTCAGAAAATAATAATATTTATAAGACTAAAGAGAATATTTAACAATGAAATTGGAGATGAAGGTGTTGAGATTATATATAAACATTTAGATAGATTTGTTGTAGATTGTAAAACATTAAATCTCTCAAGTATTTTATGAATATAATAATTTTGTAAACTCAATAGATATTGGAATGAGTGAGAAAGGATTAAGAGTGTTAATAGAAAGACTAAAAGATTATAAACTATTAGATGAGATAGATATATCCGGAAATGAATTAAATGAAAGAGAATTAAGATTGATGAAAGAAAATAGAGAAATATTAGAATTTATGACTGAACTAAATATTACAGTAAAAGAAAATATAGATCAATCAGAATTAAAATCATTTCTAGAAACATTTTCTTCAATTGGAACAATAAAATTAAATGGGATTAGTAAAGAAGTAAAGAAAGAAATTGTAGAAGATTATTTGAATGTAGAATAACAAATTATACTATATTTGTGTTTTTAAAAAGAATAAAAAAGTAAAAAAATAAAATGCGTCGGCCGGGAATCGGACCCGGGTCTCTTCCGTGGCAGGGAAGTATCATGCCACTGGACCACCGACGCTCCTTTTGAATTTCGATTTTAGGATTTATATCCCACATTTCCAATTAAATATAATGGAAAAAGGCTTTGGACAATTTCTATACTCTTCAACATAGTCCCAATCTTTTTCCCACCACAATCAAATTTTTTGATGATAAATCTAGTTTAATTACTATTCTTTTCAATGATGTGAAGAAGATAGGATCACCAAGCAAATTTATATTTGGTAAATCATGTGGTGAATAAAATTTCGCAAAATGTTAGCCTATTTATAAACATATTGCAGTTTGTAAATTATAGCCATAATAAATACAAAAATTTATGTAAAATAGTGATGTTAATATTAAAAGTGATATTTAATCTTGATGAGAAACTGACAATAATTCAACTGAAGTATTATTAAAATTTATTGCACCATATGAATATAATGGAGAAGGTAAATCATCAACAAGTAAAACAGGAGATGAATCATTATGACTAATCGAAAATTCTCTTTTATTCATATCAACAATCACTTCATAAATTGAACCATCTCCATGATTGATGAAATTTGGATTTGAATTAACAACTGTTCCAATATCACAATAATCAGTAATATCTTCACTTTCACCATCCCATGCAACATAATTACATGTTGTTAATAGTTCATAAATATTATCACCAGAATATGTATTATCTGTTGATAATCCTAACATTCCATCATATTCACTTCCATTTTGATGATATTTATATTTGATATGATAAACTCCATCTTCCATTTTCAAATTCAAATAACAATGATTAGAACTAAAACATGTATTTGTTATTAATTTTTCATTATTTGATATTGTTATTCCTTCGCTTTTGTTTAATTCTGTGAATTTTATATCAACAAATTCTAATGATATTTTGAATTTCTTTTCATTTACAATATTCTTACACATTATTTCATATTCTCTATTTTCTATTACTTTATTCACTTTTCCATTAATTATTCCATTTTCTTTATCTATCATCATTCCATCTGGCAATGAAGGATTGATTGAAAATTCACATCGATTTCCATCAAATAAAGGAATTATTGATATTTCTTCATAAATAGCAAATAAATATTCTGATTGAGGATATGAAAATGATGTGATTTCTTTTGTTTTTAATTCTTCCAATAATTCTTTATCTTTCATTATTACAATCATTTCTTCTTCTTCTTCGAAACTCAGTTTATTCTCTTTTATATATTCTATTAATAATTCTTTAGATTTGGAATTTAGATAATTATCTTCATTCAATATTCTAAAAAGAATCTCTTTTCCACATACTTCTTCTATTATTGAAACACTCTTTTTATCATCAATGAATAAACATAAACACTTCATTGTTCGATCTCTTTTATTCTCATTGTATTCCATACATAATCTTTCCAATATATTTCTCTTTTTTGTATTTGAGATATATTCTATTTAAATATATTTTTAGTATTTATACTTTCCATTTTCATATTTTTATATTTCATTATCATCAATACTATTTCGGTCATTTTTATATTATTCATTTCTAATATACACATTATTTCATCATTCAATTCTTCTTCTTTCATTTTATCCAATATTCCTCTTTCTTCTTCATTAAATTCTTCTTCTTCATTATCTTCATTGTAATTGTTGATTATTACATTTTGAATTCTATCATCTTTTATTAAATATAATTCTATATGATTTTTACATTCATTTTTCTTTAATTCTATTTTCATTTCTTTCAACATTTCTTTATTCTCTTTTTCTATCTCTTTCTCTTTTATCTTTTCACCATCGATATCTTCTTCTATCAATTGCTTAAAATCATCTTTAATCTCTTTATTATCTTTCTTATTCTTTTGGAATTTATACCATTCTAATAACCGATTTAATAACCATAACTCATTCACTATTATCACATCTTTCATATTTAATATCTCCATCAAATTATTCATTTCTAATCTCAACAAATATTCATTCTTATATAAATATTTATATCCTCGCTTTTCTATTTCCATATTTTTCAAGTCTTCTATCTCTCTCAAACATCCACCAAATACATTACAAATATGAATTAATTTCATTAATACTTCATCATCTATATTATTATTCACAAATTCATAACAATCATTTATTATCTCTTTTTCACTATAACATAAACAAAACATCAACACTTCACACACATTCTCTTTACACATTATCAGTTCACCACCACTGTAGTATTTCTCCATCTCATAATAGCCAATTTCTTCGATTTCTTCATATAACTCCAAAACTCCAACAAACTCACGATCTAACAACAGTTTCTTTACAGTTTCATTTCCATTCACTAAAATTGACTTGATTGACATTATTCGATTATTTCCAATCTTCACTTCTATATCACCAAAACCACTTTCAACCAATTTTCGACATAATCTATCATAAAAATAAATATAAAATATACCCATCTTCTCTTATACTTTTATTCACTTTTTTTTATCATCTTTATGTAAATATATAACAAAAATAAAGAAATTCAATTTTTATCAAAATTTTGAATAACCCAAAATATAAAATATTATTAACTAGCTGATATAAGAAGTTGTTATGATGGTTTTTATTATGTTGCTGTTTGGAAATGTTAATATGAGCATATTGTAATCAGATAAGTCAAATCAGTGTTTTGAAAAGACAGAATAATATAAATATGTTTTAATTTTAGATAATTTAGTAAAGATATTAATATTATTACTATAACTTTTCAATTTTTAGTTTTTTAATTCATTTTTTAATTTATTTTCAATTCAAACTAGAGTATTATATTAAATGATTTACAAAATATTAATTCTCATTTCAAACTCAAAGACAACAAAAAAGAAAAGAAAATATTATAACAAAATGAGTCAAGCCAAATCTTATCTTGGACGATTTTAATCTTATATTTATTTCAATGTCTGCTGAGTTAACAAGATACGAATCAGTAGTTCGTAGATGCTCTAACAGTTGTAAGCTTCATATAAACAGATATGTATCTAAAGAGCAAATAGAAGAAGCAATTTATATTCTTGCAAAAGAATACCGTTATTTATCATCAGAATATAGAGAAGGTACCGATATATTGGAATATAAAGATAATTACCATCCACCAGTGCATTATTTCGAGAAATCTTGTTCAGATGAACAATATGGGGAAGATATAAAGAAGGCAACTTATAGGCGATGTAAAAACACATCAGAATATTTTATTTATGCAAACAAAGAGATAGACGAGAGTGAAATTATTGCAATATTCAATCACGCTATGGTAGATGGTATATCATGTATTAATTTATGTCATAAGTTATGTTTGCATTTATGTGATCCAAGTGTAGAAGTAAAAGTTCACAGTTACGTTTCAGCTCAAGGTCAAATGAAGATTCCAAAAGAAGCTACTAGAAATGATTATAATATTGATAAAACTATACCAACTTTAGTATTACCTAAGTACTTACACGAATGTAGAGATGATGAAAAGATATACAGTCGTGTTTATACAAGTTTAATCGGTGAAGATGATTTAAAAGAAATAATGAAATACACTCATGATGTTCATTGCAGTTTCCAAGGTTTATTATGGATAACAACATTATTAAGTCAAATGAAGATGTTTAATGTTGATGATTTTTCCAAATCTATACTTTTCCGCTCAATGGCAACTGCAAGAGGAAGAGCTGAATTTGATCCTCCTGTATTAGATGATGATATCTTATGTAGTGGATTCTTTTCTTTCGTTTTAAAGAAAATTAATAAAGGAGATAAAATAGCTGATGTTTGTTCCGATTTAACAAAAAAATTACATACTGCGTTAGAAGAAAAGCAACAATTATATGATTTCTTTTTAGCTGATGATTATCGAATCAGTCCTAAACAAACTCTAACTTGTTGTACAATGGGTAGAAGACCAAATCAAAGGCATTATGAAGGTAAATTTCATTTGATGTTTTAAGTCAAAACTTCTTAACGGTTGATAATATAAATGGGAAGGATAATGGTATGAGATTGTTTTGTTTCACTGTTAATGGTGCTGGATGTTATGTTAGTAATGATTATATCTATCCCCAATTCACTGATGAAGAAATGAAGAACTATGTGGAAGATATAATAAAAATGATGAAATATTGTGTGAAAGAAGAGAATCGAAATGTTACAGTAGAAGAATTGATGAAAATATAATTATTTCTTGATTTTTTTAATGGTTAAGAATTAATAATTGAACTTTCATCGAAATTTTTAATTAATACAAAAGTTGAAAAGATGGAAAATATCTTAAATACCAATATTACAAAGAATGATTAGTAATTTGTTGTTTATTTTACCTTATGTTCGAATATGATAATAGAAACTTGACTTCTTGTTTGAATATCTAAAACGAAAAATAGTCGTTTCATTTTAATTACATTTTCGAAATGGATGACTTAGATCTATTTGGTGTATTCCAGAGCGATACATCCGAAAAGTATGTACTATAAAAATAATATAAATAGACCTGCAAAGCGAAATAATGAAGGAATAGAAAAATCTAAACCAGTTAAGAAGCCTAAATCTACACCAACACCAGAAGTAGATGAAATAGAGCCAGAGATACCAGCTGCTCCAAGTGTAAATACTCAAAAAGATACATTAAGCAATGATAGTAAATTTACTCTACATGAAGAAGTATTACCATTGGATGGAGAAGTTCAGCCTTCTTGGACACCTAATCCAACTCCAGCTAAAACATATTCCTTCCCATTAGATCCATTTCAAGCAAAATCAATAGAATTTCTCGAAAAAGGTGAATCAGTATTAGTTACTGCTCACACATCAGCAGAAAGACAGCAGTAGCAGAATATGCAATTGCAATGGCGTTAAGAGATAAGCAGAGAGTAATTTATACATCACCAATCAAAGCATTAAGTAACCAAAAATACAGAGATCTCCGAAGTTCAATGATGTAGGATTAATGACAGGAGATGTAACAATCAGTCCAAATGCATCATGTTTAGTAATGACACTGAGATTCTTCGATCGATGTTATACAGAGGTAGTGAAATATTAAGAGAAGTAGCTGGGTGATCTATGATGAATCCATTACATGAGAGATTTAGAAAGAGGAGTAGTATGGGAGGAAAGTATTGTTTTATTACCACATAAAGTGAGGTATGTTTTCTTGTCAGCAACTATACCAAACGGTAAAGAATTTGCTGGATGGATTGCAGATACACACCATCAGAAGGTTCATGTGCTATATACTGAGTTTAGACCTACTCCATTGCAACATTATATATATACATCAGGTAGTAATGGATTGTATTTAGTCTTAGATGAAACTGGGAAATTTAGAGAAAAGAATTTTCAAAAAGCAGTAAGTACGATGGCTAGTGGTGAATTAGAAGAACAGGTGATGAGTAAAAACAGTAAAAACAATCAAAAAAAAACCACAGAATCGAATTTAAAACAAATAGTGAAGTTAATAATGGATAAGAATTACGATCCAGTGATTATTTTCAGTTTTAGTAAGAAAGAATGTGAAGGATATGGTAATGTAATAGCTCAAGATTGTTATACAACTAAAGATGAACAAAAAATGATTAAAGAAGTGTATCAAGCCGCAATTGATGGCTTGAGTGATGAAGATAAACGTTTACCTCAAGTGAACTCAATGTTACCGTTATTAATGAATGGAGTTGGTATACATCATGGTGGTTTACTGCCAATACTGAAGGAAATAATTGAAATATTATTCCAGGAAGGATTATTAAAGGTTTTATTTGCTACAGAAACCTTTGCAATGGGTGTGAATATGCCTGCAAGAACTGTAGTCTTTACAAATATAAAGAAATATGATGGTAAAGATTTTAGATTAATAACCAGTGGGGAATACATTCAAATGAGTGGAAGAGCTGGTAGAGAGGTAAAGATTTAAGAGGTATTGTTATACAGATGTTGGATGAAAAGATAGAACCAAATGATGTGAAGAGTATATTGAAAGGTGATGCTGACCCATTAAATAGTTCATTTTATTTGGGATATAATATGTTATTGAATTTAATGAGAGTAGAAGATGCTGATCCTGAATATATTATTAAACATTCATTTTATCAATATCAAAAACAACAAGTATATATATATATATTATTATTATTATTATTATAGAAAGCTCCTTTATTATTAAACAAGATTCATGAAATAGAAAGTGAATTATCAAAACTTAGTATTAGTGATGATAAAAATATTGGAAAACATTATGCTTTAACAGAAAAAATAAAAGAAAATGATAATTTAATCAGACGAATGAACAATAGCAGTCCAAATTTAATAAAGTTCTTGATTTGTGGAAGATTGGTAGAGATTAAAAGTAAAAATAATCTGTTTGATTGGGGATGCGTATTACAGTGTAGTAAAAGTACAATAAGTGATGTTAATAATCCAGACAATATATGTGACTTATATACTGTTGATGTTTTATTATATGTATATATATGATATTTTTTTTTAATTTTTCTATTTATGTTGTATATATAGTGTGATCCAGATTCAACTAAAGATAATCCACTTCCTTGTCCACCTACTAAAAGAGGTAATATGTTAGCAATCAATGTAACATTATCAACCATTTACAACATATCATCATAATATTACAATTAGATAAAGACTTGAAGAGTGTACATAAACGAAATCAAACATATGAAAAGATAAAAGAAGTGAAGAAGAGATTTAATAATAATATTCCACTATTGAATCCAGTAAAAGATTTGAAAATCAATGAGAGTAAAATTGGTAAATTGATTGAAAATCAAAAGAATTTTGAAGAAGAAATAAGAATGATGAGTGATGTAGATGTGAATAGTAAAGATTATAAGGATTATGTAAATCGAATTAAGCTTGAAGAGAAGAAAAAGAATTTGAAATTAGAAGTAAAATATGCTGAAGAATTAGCTTTAACCGTATATATTAATTTATATATATATATATATTTATAGATCAATTAAAAATGATGAAAAGAGTATTACGTCGTTTGGAATACATTGATGATAAGAACGTAGTATTAATGAAAGGCAAAGTAGCTTGTGAAATCAATGCAAGTGATGAATTATTATTAACAGAATTAATATTCGACAATGTCTTTAACGATTTAACAATTCCTCAATTATGTGGTTTATTAAGTATGTTGGTGTTTGAAGAGAAATGTGATGAAAATATTCATGTTCCACAGGATATGTTGGAAGTAATAAAACGATTAGAAGATAGTGCAAGAAGGTTAGGACAAGTATTAATAGATGCAAAGATGGAGTTAGATTTAGAAGAATATGTTCATAAATATAAACCAGCTGTAGTTGATGTATATATATATATATATATATATATTATTATGTTATTCATATTTATTAGATTGTATATGGTTGGGCAAAAGGAGATTCTTTCAGTGAAATCTGTAAGAAGAATGACAGTATATATGAAGGTAGCGTAATTAGATGTATTCGTCGTGAAGAAGAATTATTGAGAGAATTGATAGATGCTTCTCATGCAATAGGAAATAATGATTTAGAAAGCAAGTTCACTGAAGCAATAAAGTGTATAAAAAGAGATATAGTAT